>JAWPHD010012201.1:0-77679 GCA_037043455.1 Cyrtodaria siliqua
TAATTAACCGGTCTCTTCATTAATTAACCGGTCTCTTCATTAACATTAACCGGTCTCTTCATTAATTAACCGGTCTCTTCATTAAAAAAAATACAAACAAACTTATAACTTCTGTAAAACATGTCAATACAATTATTTTTCTATTATTTTTACTCTCGAAAATGTCGTTTGAAAAGAAGGTCCCGATAGTCGTAGATGTTTAGATTACATTTGCGTTTATGGAGGTAATGGTTGCGTAAACTTTAAGAATCCCGCACAAATTAACAAAGAAGTCTTAAATGAATTCGATGTGAGCATGATTCCACCGTGGTGATTCGACCAATTTAGCACATGCATATATATATATATATATACATAAGCTCCCTAAATAGTTATAATTCTATAATAACAAAGATATCGTAACATATTTTATTCAGTAAAAGTCCAAAAGGTCATAAGATCCATGAGGATACAAACAATATATAGCGATACATGCTCTTATGCAAAAGTACTAGTGTTTCAACATCAACAATATATATAATTATAAAGCTTTTGAAAGTATCAATTCTAGAAATATGTTTAATCATTTATGTTAATTTTAATTTTAATACATTTTAAACAGTTTTTAATCGCATAATATATGCGGAGAAGATGGCAGTCATTTAAATCCTAAAGAACTTTCTTTCACCTTGTATAGAAAACATAAAATACACTTTAATAACATTTGAAATCTTTGTTAAAAACAGAACAAAACAAAATATCGATATATCCCGCTAAAGCTTTATAAGCTTGTATATAAATATACAAATATATATGCATACATACTATAGTTGTGTTAGGCCTATTAATACTTGTGTAATTGTTAAATGTTAATATAAATATAGACATCATTCACATCGAAAAGTTGACAATACATAGCCTGCATGGTCGATAGAGTGAATTTGTGTAAATAATCATTTGTATTATATAAGTGGATTGTATGGTTAGAATAAACCTTATATTCTCATTGTTTATATTTTCAAAGTGAGAATATAAGAACTTATATTCTCACTGCCGAAAAAAATGGAACTACATTTTTCTACATTTGCTTATAACAGTCATAATTCGTGTCAAAGTTTAGAACTATATTCTATGCACACTAAATATATGTATATCTCCTCACGCGCTGGCGTTACTATATTTATCCGCGAATACGTTAAAGGGGAACTGTCGGAACGAAACGTATTAACGTATTTTCTGTTTGAAACAGTTTGGTAGTGTTGCATGATAAAAAGTATATAATATTTGGAATATTTGTTGGTTTGTCGTGAATAAAGCACTCGTGAAAATATAAGATTTCTCACTTCTCGATGAAAATAAATCCTATATTCACTCCAACCCAACAAATATCGTCTATATATTGTAAACCCTGTGGCTCACTGAGTTAAGTTTGAATGATTTATTTGAGTTGGAACTTTTAAATAGGAACAACAACTTGGTCTTCTATATATTGATTTATTGGCTCAGTGTCGATTTATTCAACTACTAAGCTTTTCCTATTCATTTTAAACAACCAGTTGCATGTTTTATTCTGTAAATTTTATCTGTCAGGATGACATTGGCAGGCAATGAGACAGTTGCACTTTTATTGTGATTAAGTATCTAATAAGCTTCTTAATCTGTTTATTACTTATAATTTAAGAAGCTAATAGGCTGTCTGTTTAATAAAGTTTTAAAAATCTAAATATGTAATACCTTTAAGGCTTTTTGACAGTTTTGGTCAATTTGACAGAAGTTTGTTTTGAATTTGCCGCAAGTGCAACTGCTGACATTCACCTTGTCAGCTCAGTATTTATAGTGGTTGTTCCTGACGACAGGATATTTAACCAATCACTGCTCGTCAGGATTACCATCAACCAATGAAAAGACATTTATCTGAAATATTTTGTAAGGATGCAATGCGGTCCTGACACATCAAAATCACATTTATAATACATATAAGCAAAATAACTTTAACAAATACACAATAATTCAGTTCTACAATTATGTCTAAATGTGTCCATAACATGGAATATTTGCATGGGTTAGCAATAATACAGCATTCAACATTATACAGGATGTCAGGATAGTGATTTAACTACACCATTTTATTACAAGAAATAGTCCCTGAACGCTATCTCATTTAACAAATATAAAATGAACAAGAACAATTAATTTACACTGAAATACTACTCCTTTATTTGAAGAAGTTTAAGTAGCATTACATTAGCGTATCCTTGTACAGGCAGAAGTTTTAATGAATTGAATTGAACTGACCGGACAAGTACAAAATGGCGGCCTCCATGAAGCTTTTGTCAGGAATGTGCAGTGCAAATAATTAACAATTGCTAAGTAAATACAGAATAACAGTGATTATGGATATTACCTGAGGATAAATGAATGATGGGAGAATTGATTTGAACTGATGAAAACAATAAATAACATACATTTACTGTGATAATTACCTTCAAATATGGATAAACATTGTGTGCTAAACAATCTGAACGAACAACTCAACACAAGGTAATATTTGGTTACTTCATACCCATTAGCATTCATCTAATAGTCAGTCCATTTGATACATATCTGATTCAGACAAATATATCTGGGGCAAGGCCCATGGCCCTTACACTTCCCCCACCTTAGATATTGCGCTTCTCCTGAAGCGACACAACTTCAAGTTTGCAAAACTCTATAAAAATTAGATTACAAAATATAATATTAATATAATATCAGTCCTCAAATTCCTTAGCAATATAGAACAGTAAATGTACAGGTTGTTTTAACCTCCTCCCTACTCATTGGTTTTGATAAAGTTCATATGCTATTAAAGCCTATTGAATGGTTCACTTTATAACCATTCTATGCAAAGTGTCATTATCTTAAACCCCCAAGTGAAAGCGCATATAAAACCATTAAACCTGTATCCCACAATAATAACATGTTCCTATGTGTTATCTATACAGAATGTATCTTAAATTGAAATTAAAGTATTCATAATTTTCAATAGTATTATTCATACATTTAAACTAAAAATAAACAATTATCGTTTTTGAACATCGACAGCACTCCGAATGGGAACATGGCTAAGCTTCTCCAGGGTGTCAGGTGCCAACGTCTTTGGTAGAGAGGTAAACATCGTCACCAGGTGTCTCTGGATCTCAGGAGGATAGTCGCTCGACCCATTGACAATAGCCCTAATTGTCTCGTAGTTATAGTAGCGGGCTTTGGATGTGACGGAATTGTTCTGTCCTAATGGGCCAGGCAGAAGGAGATAGTTATGATGGCTCAAAAGGAGGTCTCTGTCCTCTGGCTGGATACTGGGGCCATGTTGTGTGAGAACCATTGCGGCATATTCTCCACACAAAAGACGTCTGTCTGCTGACATTGACTTCCAGTTTTTCGGAGGCCAGAGAAGTTTGCCAGGTACTAGGCATATACTCTCGTCCGGTACCTTTGCCCAGTCACGTCTTGCAGGTGGTAGTAGGGGCATGCATCCTGCAGAAAAGACATCCAAAGCTAGGCCTTGAATAGCGGGTGCTGCGTTAACTGCGCCCAGTTGAATTTGATACCCGTTAGAGGCATGCTGACTGGTCTAATAGGCCGAAAAGAGCAGGTCAGAGCAGGCTTGATGGGTTGAGGTATGTACTCCGGTATTGGGTTTACTGGTTGAGGAGAATACCTCTCGTCCTCATCTGATGAACTATTGTCCATACCCAATGTGATTGGTGTTGGCGATCTTATGCCTAGAGACATCTGTGGAGACATAAGTGGTGTTTCGATTACCTGCGTGCTTCTGTTTGACAGACTGGCAGTCTCTGCTGTCCTGTTGACAATAGGAGAGACTTCAGTAACTTTCTCAGTGGGTGTGATGATTACCGACTTTTCCTCAGGCTGGGAAAGCTCAAGCACTGAGAGCTCAGGCAGTGGAAGCTCTTGCAGTGGAAGCTCAGACAGTGGATGCTCTTGGAGTGGAAGCTCAGACAGTGGATGCTCTTGGAGTGGAAGCTTTTGCAGTGGAAGCTCAGACAGTGGATGCTCTTGGAGTGGAAGCTTTTGCAGTGGAAGCTCAGACAGTGGAAGCTCAGACAGTGGAAGCTTTTGCAGTGGAAGCTCAGACAGTGGATGCTCTTGGAGTGGAAGCTTTTGCAGTGGAAGCTCAGACAGTGGACACTTTTGCAGTGGAAGCTCTTGCATAGAGCTCCCAATTTCCGACTCTGATGATTCCACAAGGGATGTAGATGGTTCAATTATTGGCATCGACAGCAAGGCATCTGTACTGGAGGAGGATGGTAAGGATGCCTCTCCGAATGCAGTAGGAGCCTCTGATGGTGTTGCTGTTTTCATCACCTTGAAAGAGGTAACATTATGCCTCAGCATCGTGCTAATGTATTTGTACTCGACACCTAGCAGCTGTGCAGCCTCGTGTCGCAATTCAGTGTCATTACAGAAATGCCAGTTCCCTGGTGGTATTACTGGTAGGTCCTTAAGAGCTGCCATTCTTCGAGTGAGGCTAGACACTGCCTTAAGATCGGTGCATACAGTATTGTCTAGCTTGGCAATATAACACACAGCGTCCTGCACAAAATGGGCCTTGACTTCGGCTGGAGTGATTTCGACACTAACTAGCTCAAATTTGCCAGCTGGTCGCTTTTGAGACGTGGCCACCTGTTGTTTGGCCAACTCCCATGAAGCGAACCACTGGCTGGTGGCGGGTGTGCGGCCAGTTGCCCACTTAGCAACCAGCTCCCTTGCCAGAGTAGCTGGCTTGCTAAAGTAGTCGGTCGCGCGAAAAAACTTCAGATACTCCTCGCCATGAAACGAGAAGTAAAAGCAGTTGGATGTTGTAAGTAGGGAGGGCTGTAGATTCTGGTATGTCAGAGGGTGCTGCGTTTTGACATGATATTTCAAGTCTTGTGCTCGTCTGAATTCCCTTGGTGTCTGTTCCACGCACCAGACACAGACGATGCGGATATTGTTGTGATTGGCAGTGATGGTGTGATTTAGCAAATCACGTTTTGTCTGGAAAGTGGCCGGACAGTTGTCGCACGTGAAATTTGTGCCAACTTTGGACTTCATGACTCCTGAAAATAGAGCAAGTAGGGGTCAAGAACTGTGTATTTGCGTTCTATTAACATTTTATAGATGTTCTCAGCAATTGTCTCATTGCACTGCCTCTAGCTGATGAAAATATTGGTTATGTAGCAGACATTTGCCTTGTTGCCACTCACACAAGAAGAACATTCGCAAATTATTGCTATTGATGGTACGGGTGATCAATCCGCATCTCAATAGCTATGGTGCAGGCCTGCCTTTAATTTGATATCTGCGCGCGCCTTCATGTCGGATGAACCACATTCATCCAACCAACATTTAATCCAAGCTTGTTCAAGGTAGGCAACCTTACAAATATCTACTACACGTCTAAATATCGCAGTGCAGTATAGATGTTGTTTTCATCGGCGTACCATCTAATTTTGAGTGAGGGCTGGAACAGACCCATTCCCGGACAAACCTTTAGCGAGGGTCTTAAGCCAGGAGGGTAGTTTGCTTCCCAGATAGGGGTTAAGTCTGTCGATATGAACAGCTTTGGCTGGAGTTTTTTTAATTGATCTTTTCACAAGATAGACCAAGTCATCAATTTTCTTTATAATCAAGTAGGGTCCTTTCCATTGAGGGGACAGTTTCTTGCAGACACCAGGGCGTCTACTTGGGTCATGCAACCAAACTGCCTGCCCAACAGTAAATGATCTCCTTTTAGCATGTAGATCATAATGACGTTTCCGATAGAGAGCTTTCGTCTTCAATGACTTTCGAGCCATTTCATGAACCTCTGCCAAATGAAGTCTTAACTCGTCTACATAAGTCTCTTCATCTCCAGCTGTCTCTGATGACACACATGGCACTTGTGGTAGACCCACACATGCCTGTAAGGGTAAGATTATTTCTCGCCCAAACACCATTTTGTTCGGTGTTTTACCTGTTCCTGCATGTGAAGATGACCTGTAGGCCATCATGACCTGGATTCAAAATTACTACCCTGGTCAGTGTGGATTTGCATAGGTACTCCGAAGCGACAAACATATTCATTAACAAAGGCATGAACTACAGACTCTGCTTCTTGATTGGGAATAGCTATAGCCTCAGTCCACTTGGTGAAGCAATCGCAGATGACAAGTATATAACGATTGCCCGCTTTTGTCTTTGGAAGTGGCCCAAATATGTCCATTGCACACTTCTCCATGGGCTCTACCACAGGCACCATGCCAAGTGGGGCATGCTTTGGCTTAACTGGTTTTCGTGCAGCACAGGCATCACACGTTTTACAGTATTGTTCAATATCTTCTTTCATGCCTGGCCAGTAAAAACTCTGTCTGACCTTGTCTAATGTTTTGTCAGCTCCTAAATGCGCAGACGAAGGAATGTCATGGAAGAAATGCATGACATCCATTCTCTGATGATAGGGCACAATAAGCTGTTTGTGAGTATGGGTTTCGTCATCAACCCAAGTTCGAAACAGAATACCATTCTCGACAGTCAACCTTTCCCACATTCGCCATAAAGTTTTTACAATGGTTGTTTTCTCACGGATTTGTGACCATTGGGGTTTCTCATTTGAAACTGACAATGCATCTATAATCACTTTCAAGTCCCGATCCTTGAGCTGCTGATCACTTATTTCATTGGATGACCAGTTTGGAAGTACAATTTGTGAATGCTTCAGTGAATTTGAAGCATGTATTTGACTTCTTGTAACTGCTCTAGTGGAGGGATCTGAGTCTCCACTTTTTAAGTTACTTTCGGTTACAGTCAGTTTAAACACAGCTTTGAGATCATACACTACATCATCATCATCGTCGCTGTCATCTTCGACGTTTGCTTGTTGCTGCTTGTGACACCTACTACATGGACTACGGGACAACGCATCGGCATTTCTATGCTGAAGCCCCGGTCGATGCTGTACATTTAAGTTATAGGTACCAAGGTCTTGTAACCACCTAGCAACTTGACCTGTAGGTTTCTTGAGGTTCTGCATCCAGCTCACTGCAGCATTATCAGTGCGTAGCAGAACTGGTTGACCATATAAATATGAATGAAATGATTTTAGAGCATTAACCACTGCAAGTAGTTCCTTTCTGGTCACACAATACTGTTGCTCAGGCTTGTTCATGCTTTTGCTAAAGTAAGCAATTACAACCTCTCTACCATCCTGTACTTGAGATAGGACAGCACCAGGCATCTGTGTCTAGTATGAATGGTATGTTCTGCATAGGGTAGCCAAGGATAGGTGCTGATACTAGAGCATTCTTGAGGGTCTCAAATGATTTAGCACATTCATCAGTCCATTCAAAAATGCTACTCTTGTCGGCAATTTTGTGCAAAGGCCGAGCAATTTGTGCAAATCCTTTAACAAACCGCCTGTAGTAGGAGCATAATCCAAGAAAGCTTTTCATTTCTTTAGCATTTCTTGGTGGTCTCCAATTCTGGACAGATTCAATTTTTGCTGGGTCGGTTGAAATTCCAGTCTCAGACACAATGTGACCTAGAAATTTCACAGTGGTCTGAAACAAGATACATTTGGAAGGTTTGAGCTTCAGATTAGCTTTTTGCAATCTCTCAAAAATGTGCTCGAGACGTTTGATACCATCATCGATTGTTTTGCATGGAACAATAATATCATCCATGTATAAAAGGCATTCTTCCCATTGAAGACCTCTTAGCACATTTTCCATGAGACGCTCAAATGTTGATGGAGCATTAGCCAACCCAAAGCTCATGACAGTGAACTGAAAAAGACCCATACTAGTGGCGAATGCTGTCTTTTCTTTATCTTGGGTGGACATTTCTACTTGCCAGAATCCTGAATTCAAGTCTAATGAGCTATAGAATTTAGCTTCTGAGAGTGAGTCCAGACACTCATCCACTCTTGGCAGGGGATATGCATCTTTGACTGTCAAATCATTGAGCCGACGATAGTCGACGCAGAAACGAGGAGTGCCATCTTTCTTGGTAATAAGCACCACGGGAGTGGCCCAAGCACTATTATATGGCTCTATTACTCCACGCTTTAGCATGTTCTCAATCTCCTCTTTTTCAACATGTCGTTTCCCCAATGGAAGCCGACGTGGAGGTTGTCGTACAGGTGCAGCATCTTTAGTATTAATTGTATGCTGCACAAGATCAGTATGACCTATATCGGTAGAGGACTTTGAGAATGTATCTTGATATCTAAAAAGGAGGTCTGCGACTTTCTCTTTATCGTTATCATCAAGATGTAAAGTGCTTCTTTCATACAGGTTGCTAAGGTGTTCTGGTACGGTAGCAGCTGAAGTGGTGTCTGTATTGTTGTGTATTCTAGCAATACGCCCTGAAGGCATATCACTATCATAAAAGGACTCACATCTGCCCAGGTTCAGTTTTCTATGCAAAGTGACGGGATTGTCACCAAAGTTAATGACATTGACAACCTTTTCTGTAGACTTCATGTTTATGATGCCTCGCATCATACATATCTCATTTTTGGCCATCACATCAAATGATGGTTCAACATACCCACTGTCAGCCAAATGTTCAGCCTGTGGAATATCTACAGGTAGCCACATGCGAGAGTGTGCTGGTAGCATTACAGTGTCTCGGACTTCTACCCGACACACATGGAAAGCTTCGCCACCTGTCCATAATGGGACACTTGCCTTTGCCGTAACTAGGCAGCACTGTTTGTAGTTTATACTGTCAACATGGGCTTTCAGAAAGTCTTGACCTAAGATACCTTCTGTTTGCATTTGACAAACTATAAATGGTAGGTGGAAGCTTTCAGGCCCAAGTTGAACTAATATATTAGTTTTACCAAGAACAGTCATCGGGTTGCCATTTACATCGTTTAATGTAAAACTGACTTTGGTTAGCTCATGACTGTTCTTGATTTCATCAAACTTCTTACTTGACATTAAAGAGGCTGTTGCACCACAATCAATCAAGAAGTTTGCTGAATTAGACCCCATCTTTCCGGTTGCATAGAACCCATTGTCCAATTTATTTAAAGAGGTTCCTACCCTAGCAGAATGAACCTCTTGTATTTCTGCTTTGTTTGTAGGTCTGTTGTTTTGAACTGCTATCGGCTCCTGACCTACAGAGTCGACTGCTGCTCGTTTCCCTGGGTCTGTTGCAGTAGGCTAATGGGTGCTTCAGACCTATTCCCAGTCTGTTGATTCCCAAATGTTCTATTGCGGTGAGGATAACCTTGACCATAGCCTTTAGTTTGTTGGCCTCTTTGGTTGATACCACCCGTGTGTCGATTTTGGTAGCCCGATTGGTCATTGTTTGGACACTGCCTGTAGAAGTGATATGGAGAATCACAATTGAAACAGTTTTTGCCTAGTCGTTTGGGGGCATGGGCACTCTGAGCTGTGGCTGCTTGCATGCTCTCCAGTTTCTCAAGCCTTGCATCAAGCTTCTGCATGAATTGCAAAATGACAGAGTTTGAGCTCTCTGCCTCCGGCAAATCAGCAGGGCCACCAACCTTTCTGACATTTTGGTAATGAGTCTCGCCTAGTATGGATTCATAACGTTCAATAACGTTTACGGCCTCGGTAACCATTTTACAGTTTTTGTCAACACATCTGCATTTCATATCTACAGATATAAGCTTATACAGCTGGTTAAGTGCTAGCTTCTCTTGTGCTTCACTGGGCAGATCAGCATATGCCTTTTGAGCTAATTGCCTCAGATCATCCCCAAGAGCAACAATACTCTCGCCTTTCTGACGCTTTCTAGCATCTAATTTGCTAAGCCACTTGCTCTGATGTTTGCTACTTCCAAACCGATCTTGTAGTCGATTTACAAGAGATTTGTAATCGCGCTGTTGTAAAGGATCAAGGCTCATGTAGAATGTTCTGGCAGGGCCTCGCAGACTTGCTGCTAATACGAGAACCTTGGTCTTAAACTCCCAGCCAGACAGTTCAGAGCAATCCTGGAAGTGTGAAATGTATTGCTCAAAACTCTCAGTTCCATCATAGGTGTCTGGTTTGATGCTATGGCTAATGGGTGCAGGACGCAACAAAGACCTTTGCTGATAAGGACCCTGATTATTACTTCTATCGCCTCTGCGATAGTATCTTACAGAACTATCCGACACACTTTCACCCGAGTCATGTCTGATTCTTACACGTCTTTCAGGTGAGTAACTCAGATTAGTTGAACTATGCTGTTGCTGGCTACTTCCAGCAACCTGTTCATCTGCTCCTTCATTATCTGAGTCACCATGAGCAGATCTATCAGAGTTGTAGCCATCGCCAGCAGGAAGATCATCCCCATGATCTTCAGTATCTGCATAGTTCCTGAAGGTTACTTCATGATCAGGTGAATCAGTCATGATTGTATATACAGGTGCTTATTTGTATAAAAATAAACAATGATTAAGCTTGACCCTTGAAGTATACCTATGCCAAAGCATTAACTAAATTCCTTGCGCGGTTCGATCACTCGATATGCTTAAAAAAAGTTTATATCGCACTTCTCTGACACCAAATGTAAACCCTGTGGCTCACTGAGTTAAGTTTGAATGATTTATTTGAGTTGGAACTTTTAAATAGGAACAACAACTTGGTCTTCTATATATTGATTTATTGGCTCAGTGTCGATTTATTCAACTACTAAGCTTTTCCTATTCATTTTAAACAACCAGTTGCATGTTTTATTCTGTAAATTTTATCTGTCAGGATGACATTGGCAGGCAATGAGACAGTTGCACTTTTATTGTGATTAAGTATCTAATAAGCTTCTTAATCTGTTTATTACTTATAATTTAAGAAGCTAATAGGCTGTCTGTTTAATAAAGTTCTAAAAATCTAAATATGTAATACCTTTAAGGCTTTTTGACAGTTTTGGTCAATTTGACAGAAGTTTGTTTTGAATTTGCCGCAAGTGCAACTGCTGACATTCACCTTGTCAGCTCAGTATTTATAGTGGTTGTTCCTGACGACATGATATTTAACCAATCACTGCTCGTCAGGATTACCATCAACCAATGAAAAGACATTTATCTGAAATATTTTGTAAGGAAGCAATGCGGTCCTGACACATCAAAAT
Source organism: Cyrtodaria siliqua (assembly GCA_037043455.1). NCBI lineage: Eukaryota > Metazoa > Mollusca > Bivalvia > Adapedonta > Hiatellidae > Cyrtodaria > Cyrtodaria siliqua. The sequence goes on from JAWPHD010012201.1 coordinate 11,086, forward strand.
CACATTTATAATACATATAAGCAAAATAACTTTAACAAATACACAATAATTCAGTTCTACAATTATGTCTAAATGTGTCCATAACATGGAATATTTGCATGGGTTAGCAATAATACAGCATTCAACATTATACAGGATGTCAGGATAGTGATTTAACTACACCATTTTATTACAAGAAATAGTCCCTGAACGCTATCTCATTTAACAAATATAAAATGAACAAGAACAATTAATTTACACTGAAATACTACTCCTTTATTTGAAGAAGTTTCAGTAGCATTACATTAGCGTATCCTTGTACAGGCAGAAGTTTTAATGAATTGAATTGAACTGACCGGACAAGTACAAAATGGCGGCCTCCATGAAGCTTTTGTCAGGAATGTGCAGTGCAAATAATTAACAATTGCTAAGTAAATACAGAATAACAGTGATTATGGATATTACCTGAGGATAAATGAATGATGGGAGAATTGATTTGAACTGATGAAAACAATAAATAACATACATTTACTGTGATAATTACCTTCAAATATGGATAAACATTGTGTGCTAAACAATCTGAACGAACAACTCAACACAAGGTAATATTTGGTTACTTCATACCCATTAGCATTCATCTAATAGTCAGTCCATTTGATACATATCTGATTCAGACAAATATATCTGGGGCAAGGCCCATGGCCCTTACAATATTAATAACTAAATCGGACATTGGGTTGTTGTTATTATTATTAACCCTTTCGCTGCCACAGTCAACACATCGATGTTAACGACCAATGTAAATCCAGATCAACCTGCATATACTGTGCAGGCTGATATGGAAGCCCTGGAGGAACTTCACAAGTCATGTAGTTAGAAGTTAAGAAGTCGTGAAGTTAGAGGTGATCAAGTTGGAAGTGAAGTTAGAAATGATGGAGTTAGAAGTTAATAACTCGTAAAGTTATAAGTAGTGAAGTTAGAAGTCATAAAGTCCAGGACTTCCATAGATTAGGGTTTACACTGTTCGTCACTCAGTAAGACTGTTTTCCATAAAACTTTACATATGAAATAGCACAGGAAGGTTTGAATTCAAATTTTAGCAGACATTTGAAATTTGGCGGCGAAAAGTTTAACGTGTCACACATTAATACACAGCGCGGTATAACATCAAATCCTCGGCCTACTTATACAAAGGAATCAAATTCTCCTTAGCCCTACGGTCAATTTGCAAGAGTTGCTTTTATGCGGGGCGGAGTGGGGTTTGTGGGTGGGTGGGGTTGAAAAGAGCACATTTTTGGGCGACACTCATTTGGGATGCAAGAAAACCTTCCTTTAACCTGAATTACAGCAAACATAAATGACATATAAATTGAAACTCAGCGCGTATTAAAAAAAATATATGGAACAACTTAAGTTGCAATGTTTATCTTAAAGCCTTTTGAAAAACTACTGCCCCTAAAATTTATAATATGTTATGCAAACTGTTATTGTCAGCTTGGTGTGCATGAGGAAAAACTGTAAACTACAAGTAGAAACAAATGTGAGGCCCGGATATATGCTGATTGATTTGGGTAATGCTTTACGTTTCACCAACACAGACAGGATATTTCGAGACATGACCTCGATTGATTGATTGATTGATGATTGATTGATTGATTGATTGATTGATTGATTGATTGCTTGATTGATTGATTGATTGATTGATTGATTGATTGATTGATTGATTGATTGATTGATTGATTGATTGATTGATTGATCACCCGGCTGGCCGCAAGCATGCACGCTCTGCGAGACTCTGCTAATTCATGCTATTTTGCTGAATATTGTTACAATAGCATTCAACAGGAGTGTAACTGGTCTCATAATATAATACTAGTCTGAGATTAGACTGAGGGCATTTATATTGTTATGCATTTGTTTCATTTTTACTGCGTCATACGAGATTATGTAAGGTTTGAGTTGTCTCTACAACTACTGCATTACCATTAGATATATATTTTAGTTTCAAAATGCCATACGACCAGACCAATATATTTACAATACAAACATAAGGTCACATGTCTAATGATGAACACATACATTAATCAAACATTCGATAAAAAATACCTCAGGGATTTGTGCACATTACACTGAGGCAATATTTCTGTATGGGAGAATAAACATTCACGCTAATTATTGGATGACATACATCGCAATACAAAAAAAGCGGGATGTAGTTGTGCATAAGAATATATCACTGTCTAATAGTCGAGACCGTGTAGACTTTTTGGAAACCGTGTAGACAGGTTGGTTTTCAATGTACATACATCTCGCATGCTTTGCTGGCCGCCACCTTGTTCAGTTCAGTAAACACTGTTTCCAAAAAGGTCTGCACGGTTTCGACTATTAGACAATGTATTGTACATACAATATATAGCGGAAATTCCGGAGTTGCTGCTGTTAATCGAATGGTACACGGCTACGTAAGATCTTTCCTTTCGGAAAAAAAGAAGACTAAAACAACACATAACACAGCAAATAGTATTCATTCAGTCCATTATTGACAGAGTACGCATTTGGCTCAAGCATGTGAGCTAACTTAGTATGCAACATTTTACAAACTCTTTACGTTAAATACAGTACTGAAATGGCTCAATTTTTCAAAGAGGAATTTCAACATTTATGAATTTCTTGTACAAAGTGTACTGTGATTAAAACGTCTACAACATCACAGTTGTGTCCTTTCTCTAACTAACTGCAACTTTTTTTCTTTTCTTTTTTTTTTACGAAACATCTTGCGATTTTTTTTTTAATATTATGTGAAATTAAGTGAGCAGTATATAGAATATATAGGGAAATTTCCGAGTTGCGTCTTATAATTTCGTTAACGTCTGCCTGCGGAAGATCTGAAATCGTTCATAATTAATGGACTGATATTGCATAGTCTGAACATATCGCTATGACAGTACAACATTTTTCAATCAAAGTTACTGATGAACAACCATCTCGGCATTAAATACTGAACAGTGATACTTTGGAAGACTCGGTTTTATTGAGACTGTCTGTTCATGAGAGGTATTGTAGGATGCAACAACTTTCACGGCCCCTCGCACCGGCAGTATTTTACTTTAAAGCCACACACGTCACAGATTGGGCTTGACGATCCCAACGGCCCAGTAAGTAATAACACTGCTCATTTGAAGTCGGGTCGACTTCTTACAGCTGCCGCACTGCTCTAACAAAACGCAAGTTTGAATGTCAATATGAATATGAATGTGAAAAGGGGATCTCTTGGAAGCAACAAACACACACAAGAGAAAAAGTAGTAGACTCGGTTTTATGGGGTCTGTTCATGAGAGGTAATACCTCTCACGCCCACAAGCACCAGCTTGATCAATGTTCTACTTTAAAGCCAGACAGGTTGGGGTTAATGATCCCCAAGTACCAGTAAATAATAACTACTGATTTGTATCCGGAGCGACTACACAACACTAAACAAACGCTAGTGTGAATGCCAATAAATGCTGAAAATGTATTTGTTTTTACCATTTTGAGCTAATTGAGTATTTCTTCATCGAGATAGTCAGGTCTTGCTTTATCGATGGCTAAGATTACCAATCTTTAAATTATCTGAGAGTTTTTGTTAGATCTGGGTTTCACGGGCGCTTCGAAATTTACTGATTGATGAGACTATTCTTGCTTGATAATGTCACGCATGTATCATAGAGCTATCGAAAATGTTTAGATTTCAATGGACAGTTGCTGGTTTATCCTGCAAAAGTACTGACACTGTGTGTCCGGACTGTCCTTACACATTGTCGTGAATGTCACTGATTCTAGAGATGTCGATTTATTGTAATCAAAGGCAGCTACGGCGAATATTTCTGAATCAAAGAAGCTCAGCGAAGGAACGTTTCCTCCACTTGCAAAGTACCATAACATGTCAATAGATCTATCTCATCGCAGATGATGGTAAGCCTGCAATGCTTTGTTTGTTGGATGGTGTTTTACGTCATTTGTAGCAAATTTTAGGCCATATATGACGGTCGATGTTTTTGTGGTAGAGGCAGAACATCCAATTTTCCTGAATAAAACCAATACTGTCTGGCCCATGCAATCCGTAAAAATCGACATTTTCTCACTTGACAAGTCGAACTCCCAGTGGGATTTGAACCCGCAGCAGTGGGTTGACAATGTGCATACACGATTCGCCTAGAACAGCTACATTACGAAATTTAATTCTAAATAAAAATATACCGTTTAAAAGCTGCTGTAGTTTCTGTATTAAAATATAGGTAATAAAAAACACATACAAAAATAGCTACAGCTACTGCTGGAAAGTTACTTTCTACCACAGGCTTCCATTACGATATCATAGAAGGATAGAATGAATGAATGAATGCAAGAGTTGCTTTTATGCGGGGCGGAGTGGGGTTTGTGGGTGGGTGGGGTTGAAAAGAGCACATTTTTGGGCGACACTCATTTGGGATGCAAGAAAACCTTCCTTTAACCTGAATTACAGCGAACATAAATGACATATAAATTGAAACTCAGCGCGTATTAAAAAAAATATATGGAACAACTTAAGTTGCAATGTTTATCTTAAAGCCTTTTGAAAAACTACTGCCCCTAAAATTTATAATATGTTATGCAAACTGTTATTGTCAGCTTGGTGTGCATGAGGAAAAACTGTAAACTACAAGTAAAAACAAATGTGAGGCCCGGATATATGCTGATTGATTTGGGAAATGGTTTACGTTTCACCAACACAGACAGGATATTTCGAGACATGACCTCGATTGATTGATTGATTGATTGATTTATTGATTGATTGATTGATTGATTGATTGATTGATTGATTGATTGATTGATTGATTGATCACCCGGCTGGCCGCAAGCATGCACGCTCTGCGAGACTCTGCTAATTCATGCTATTTTGCTGAATATTGTTACAATAGCATTCAACAGGAGTGTAACTGGTCTCATAATATAATACTAGTCTGAGGGCATTTATATTGTTATGCATTTGTTACATTTTTACTGCGTCATACGAGATTAAGTAAGGTTTGAGTTGTCTCTACAACTACTGCATTACCATTAGATATATATTTTAGTTTCAAAATGACATACGACCAGATAGGCCCACAAGGAAATATATTTACAATACAAACATAAGGTCACATGTCTAATGATGAACACACACATTTATCAAACATTCGATAAAAAATACCTCAGGGATTTGTGCACATTACACTGAGGCAATATTTCTGTATGGGAGAATAAACATTCACGCTAATTACTGGATGACATACATCGCAATACAAAAGAAAGCGGGATGTAGTTGTGCATAAGAATATATCACTGTCTAATAGTCGAGACCGTGTAGACTTTTTGGAAACCGTGTAGACAGGTTGGTTTTCAATGTACATACATCTCGCATGCTTTGCTGGCCGCCACCTTGTTCAGTTCAGTAAACACTGTTTCCAAAAAGGTCTGCACGGTTTCAACTATTAGACAATGTATTGTACATACAATATATAGCGGAAATTCCGGAGTTGCTGCTGTTAATCGAATGGTACACGGCTACGTAAGATCTTTCCTTTCGGAAAAAAAGAAGACTAAAACAACACATAACACAGAAAATAGTATTCATTCAGTCCATTATTGACAGAGTACGCATTTGGCTCAAGCATGTGAGCTAACTTAGTATGCAACATTTTACAAACTCTTTACGTTTAATACAGTACTGAAATGGCTCAATTTTTCAAAGAGGAATTTCAACATTTATGAATTTCTTGTACAAAGTGTACTGTGATTAAAACGTCTACAACATCACAGTTGTGTCCTTTCTCTAACTAACTGCAACTTTTTTTCTTTTCTTTTTTTTTTACGAAACATCTTGCGATTTTTTTTTTAATATTATGTGAAATTAAGTGAGCAGTATATAGAATATATAGGGAAATTTCCGATTTGCGTCTTATAATTTCGTTAACGTCTGCCTGCGGAAGATCTGAAATCGTTCATAATTAATGGACTGATATTGCATAGTCTGAACATATCGCTATGACAGTACAACATTTTTCAATCAAAGTTACTGATGAACAACCATCTCGGCATTAAATACTGAACATGTGATACTTTGGAAGACTCGGTTTTATTGAGACTGTCTGTTCATGAGAGGTATTGTAGGATGCAACAACTCTCAAGGCCCCTAGCACCGGCAGTATTTTACTTTAAAGCCACACACGTCACAGATTGGGCTTGACGATCCCAACGGCCCAGTAAGTAATAACACTGCTCATTTGAAGTCGGGTCGACTTCTTACAGCTGCCGCACTGCACTAACCAAACGCAAGTTTGAATGTCAATATGAATATGAATGTGAAAAGGGGATCTCTTGGAAGCAACAAACACACACAAGAGAAAAAGTAGTAGACTCGGTTTTATGGGGTCTGTTCATGAGAGGTAATACCTCTCACGCCCACAAGCACCAGCTTGATCAATGTTCTACTTTAAAGCCACACAGGTTGGGGTTAATGATCCCCAAGTACCAGTAAATAATAACAACTGATTTGTATCCGGAGCGACTACACAAAACTAAACAAACGCTAGGGTGAATGCCAATAAATGCTGAAAATGTATTTGTTTTTACCATTTTGAGCTAATTGAGTATTTCTTCATCGAGATAGTCAGGTCTTGCTTTATCGATGGCTAAGATTACCAATCTTTAAATTATCTGAGAGTTTTTGTTAGATCTGGGTTTCACGGGCGCTTCGAAACTTACTGATTGATGAGACTATTCTTGCTTCATAATGTCACGCATGTATCATAGAGCTATCGAAAATGTTTAGATTTCAATGGACAGTTGCTGGTTTATCCTGCAAAAGTACTGACACTGTGTGTCCGGACTGTCCTTACACATTGTCGTGAATGCCACTGATTCTAAAGATGTCGATTTATTGTAATCAAAGGCAGCTACGGCGAATATTTCTGAATCAAAGAAGCTCAGCGAAGGAACGTTTCCTCCACTTGCAAAGTACCATAACATGTCAATAGATCTATATCATCGCAAATGATGGTAAGCCTGCAATGCTTTGTTTGTTGGATGGTGTTTTACGTCATATATGACGGTCGATGTTTTTGTGGTAGAGGCAGAACATCCAATTTTCCTGAATAAAACCAATACTGTCTGGCCCATGCAATCCGTAAAAATCGACATTTTCTCACTTGACAAGTCGAACTCCCAGTGGGATTTGAACCCGCAGCAGTTGGTTGACAATGTGCATACAAGATTCGCCTAGAACAGCTACATTACGAAATTTAATTCTAAATAAAAATATACCGTTTAAAAGCTGCTGTAGTTTCTGTATTAAAATATAGGTGATAAAAAACACATACAAAAATAGCTACTGCTGGAAAGTTACTTTCTACCACAGGCTTCCATTACGATATCATAGAAGGATAGAATGAATGAATGAATGAATGAGTGAACGAACGAACGAACGAATGGTGTTTTACGGCACGCCGACAAATACATAGGTCGTATGTGCGCAAAAACTGATGAAAGGTGAAGAAATGAAGTAGTATTAAAAATTGATGTATACATATAAAGATAAAACTATTTATAAATAAGGGATGATATGGTAGTAATATATATATAGAAGGATAGAGAGAAGAAGAGATAGTGTTATGGTATATGTATATATTATACAATATTTATACTGTATATAGTTTCTTATATATTCATATACTATACCAATATCTATGGTGGCTGATTTGTGCCATGGCGTGTTGGCGTGTTGGCGGGGCGAAGACACAACACGACAGCACGACAAAAACCTTATTTGTCGAGTTGTCGTGTCGTCGTGTTGGTGTGTTGGCGGGGCGAAGACACGACAGCACGACATATTTTACGCGACAAATAAGGTATTTGTCGTGCTGTCGTGTCGTGATGTTGTCGCGTCTTCGCCCCGCCAACACGCCAACACGACATGGCACACATCAGCCACCATAACTATCTCTTCTTCTCTTTATCATTCTATACTATCGTAATGGAAGCGTGTGCTTTCTACTCAGTACTGCTGAATGATTAAAAACAAAATCAGGTCAGAAGCTACTTTTTATGTTTGTATTTTTCCTACAGTGTGATTATGTCCTGTTTAAATCGGCTATGCCAGTGGCGTAGCTGTGTCTAAATCAGTGTGTAGGCACAAGGTCTAGGGTGGGGGTGGGGGAGGGGTCCGGTGAACATTGCTGAACAGTAAACATGTATTGTACACTTGGGTGTGTGTCACTATATAAATATCTTGTTATGTAAAAAAACAACGTAGCCATATACATTCACCAAATAAGGGCTTCAAGTCTTATTTACGCTGGATTTTTTTCTCGGTTTCAAGTCCACATTGATTTATTATATAAATATTTATTCCAAAATAACTGGTTACTTTTCCGCCGAAAGAGAGGGAATATGGTAGTGGTGGGCGTCTGTCCGTCATACGCTCCTTTCTACTCAGCTCCTCCTTTTCGTTTTAACTCATCCTACATTTTTATCCGATTTTCATGCAACTTGGTATGGCGTATCAGTATGATGTCTAGTAAACCGCACATTTTCAGGGCAATTGTGAAAACTTGGCTAAATTAAATAAATTAATGCCGTCATTCTTCGAAGAAGTGTACGAGATGTTGCGAATGATTTTCAACGAGTTCCGGATTAGTGTGTGTGTTTTTTAGGAGTTACGCGACTTTGAATTTTTGTTAGTGCAAAGCTTTTCCGCTCAACTCCTTCTACATATATTTCACCCAATTTTCATGAAACGTGGTAAGAAGTATCAGTGGGATGTCAAGTAGCGCATATTGTCAGGGCTTTCCGTTTGAATGATTTAGGTTTATATTGCAGGATTTTTTTTTTTTCAAGTGTTTAAAGTAAGTTAAGTAAAAAGTGTATATTTTTGGACCTTCCGGTTTAATGATATTAAAAAAGTTTTAAGGTTTTCTACCTCACATTTCTATTTTAAATACACGTACGTTTTAGACAACATGTCAAGATTAGCACAGGTCGCACATATATATACATATATTATTATGTATGTTAAAGGAACAGGAGGCGACCTGGAAGAAATATGGTGGTAAATCTAATTACGAATAACACCATCGTAATAACTCAGTCTTATAGTCATTGTACATATTAAGTTGTATAGTCAGTGTACATATTACGTTTTATAGTCAGTGTACATATTAAGTTGTATAGTCATTGTACATCTTAAGTTTTATAGTCACTGTACATCTTAAGTTGTATAGTCACTGTACATCTTACGTTTTATAGTCATTGTACATCTTAAGTTGTATAGTCATTGTTTATCTAAGTTTTATAGTCATTGTACATATTAAGTTTTATAGTCATTGTACATCTTAAGTTGTATAGTCATTGTACATCTTAAGTTTTATAGTCACTGTACATCTTATGATCCCTCCGATTTAATTATGTTTAATGAAATAGTTTGGTCTGGACAACTAGATGCCTCTGCTAGTGTTATATATAGTTTATTCAACAATTTGGTCCATGAGTATACAGATACACATACAATTTTCAATTGCAGAGGTCGATGGCAGTAACAAACATTACATAGTATCACATTTTGTACAATATACTTACATTCTAAATCAGTTTTAATTATCCTATTTCTAACAGTATAAGTTTTACTATAAACAATTGTTTAAAAGAGAAACATACTTCAAATCCACGTGTCACATACAGTAATATTGTTGTTAGAGTACCTCTTGGGAGAGTACTAGTATTTATTGATTGTAATATATGTCATTTCGAATTTTAAAACCATCAAATACATAAGTAGCCAAATTCTTTACAGTAGTAAGCTTTTCTGATGTCAACAGTTCTATACATTTGGGAATATTTGGTATTTGCCAATAGTATCGATTGATAAGTTGTGTTCTTAGTTCTTTATATAAAGTACATTCCAATATAAAATGGTATTCGTCTTCTAGAACGTCACATATACAACATTTGCGCTCATTAATAGGAATACGGTGTGGCTTATGCCAACGACCCCCTTCTATTTGTAACCTATGGGAGGAATTTCTTAATCTAGACAGTGCTACTCTTAATTTTCTTATTTGAACATTCCAGTTTTGGATAAAAGTGTCTGATAATCTTTGTTTAAAATTTGATATGAACATACTCATATTTCCAACACCCTGAAATAACCACACATAATTAAAACCCATGCTCTCTAACAAGTATTTTACTGCTGATGCCCAGTTTTTCTTATTAGGCCTCATCTCAGTGTCACAAAGCATCATATTATAAACAGCTTTTATATATTTATTGCTTTCACAATTTAAAACTTTTAACCAGTACTTAATTACAGCTGTAATTCTATGCTGTTTTAAAGGTGTCCTGCCTAGTTCACCATACACAAACAAATATATTATATTTATATATATAATATATATAAATCATTAATATCATTTCATAAAATGCTTTAAGGCTGTTTTACATTCTTGTTTAGTGATCGAAGTATACTTATTTTGAATAATATTATATACCAAAGTTATAATGCAACATGATCGTTTTACCTATATAACTTATGTGATGGACATGATATGGAAACAAATATATAATGAATAAAAAAGGTTTAGCACCACATTTTAGGGACATAAGATTAAACATATGAACATTGATATAAGTGTTTGAAGTTATAAGAAATGCTAGGTAAGAATGTGATTTTCAAAAAATCGTGTTATTTTATTATTTTCTAAACGAAGTATCAGAATTAACTCCCATATATTAAAAACAACTTATTTCATTATACAAACGTATTGCTTTGAACAAATGTAATGTTTGGCATTGCCAAGACTTGCCCATTCTGTCATTGTTTAAAAACCGCTAAAATATGTTCACAAACGATTGTTGTTCTCAAACAAAAACCTTACACATTTCGTAATTTTAAAATTACAAGTTATCTTTCATTACAAACCCTGAAGTAAAACATTTTAGACAAGAAACTTGATATAAAAGACAATAAGGAAAATACCCATGTTACGTTAAAGGTTTTGTATATTTTTGGTTTAGCAACACTTCTGTTATGAAAATGGAAGAATATATTAATAACATTTGTTGTCGTATGGTAGGTCACGTGATGGAAATTCAGAAAGTCACGAACAAGTCAAACATGCTCTTCTGATATTCCTGAAACACCCACTTTCTAATTTTCATATTCCTGAAACCCCCACTTTTTTATTTTCAAATTCCTGAAACACCCACTTTTAATTTATGTAACCCATGGTTACGGACTATAGTCTGTTTTACCTATTGGTATAATATTTGCTGCATAAGGAGATATAAATGTAAAATATTTATAATTTAAGATTTGATAAATTATGTCTAAATACATTAATATTATTAGGACCATAAATTAATATTGATATTAAATAATCAGAATTGCCAATTAATTATTATTATTATTATTATATCAAAGTATAACAGTTTATATCAATTAATTAAGATTAATTAGGTTTCTTTGATATAAATGTATAAAAAATATTGCCTGTTTTAATGTAAAAAAAGAAGATTTTTATAAGTTAACATTATAATATTAAATAAAATCCATTAAATTATCCAAAAAAAGATGATATAAATGTATAAAAAAAACTTGTCTTGTTTTATTAAATCATCCTAAGAAACAGACTATAGCTATAATTTGACCTAAGGCCGTAGGAAGGTGTTAATTGGAAAAAGCAAAATTCCTGAAACACCCACTTTTTTTTTTATCAAAATTTGAAAAGTGGGGGTTTCAGGAAGACACCATATTGGTGACATGTTTTGATAAAGGTAAAATTGCGAATTATCGCCTTAGATTTACAAATAACTCGAGAAACAACAATTGCAAGCATGGGTCATGGATGGTCTCTGTTAGCACCAGTGCTCCCTAACGTGGACGCTATTCACAATTAACGTGAGAAAAAACAATTGCACGCATGTGTCAGGGATAGTCTCATTTAGCACCAGCGCCCCCTAACATGGACATTATTCACAATTAACGCGAGAAAAAACAATTGCAAACATGTGTCCGGGATGGTTTTCATTTGTACTTAACCGTAAACAATATGAATGTTTTATAATGAAGTATCCACATTCTGGCATCAATATTTATCTTGTAATAACTATATTGATCCACGGCCGTCACGATGGTGCTGATTTCACAAATGGTAATTTGGATGAGGCACATTGGGACAGAGCGCTCGTCATATGAACTATGACTAAGCGGCGAAAATATAAGGTTATAGTGTTGTCCCTATTATAAAAAGAAATCCCTCTTTTTTTGTTGAAATCTCATAAGGGGGAGGTGGGGGGAGTGGGTGGGGGGGGGGGGGGACTCATTTCTATGCGATCATGATCCATTTTTATTCGATTGTGTTGTTATATATATATATATATATACATATATAAAAGATCTTTATAACTTTTAATGGATTATTGATGACAATTTCCCACATTTCGAATATATGCTTACACGTTGTGAGCAGCTTTCAATGAGCTGTGTACCGTATGTGTGTGTGTATGATTTGAAGAATAAACGAAGGAATGTTTTTATTGGTTTTATTTCTCCACCAATATTATATCTCCAGTTATCCACAATTAATAATGTCGGTTATGCGAAACTAATGCACTGTACTGTTATTTCATAAATTGTATAATAGAATCATTAATACAATATAACACATATATCAACAATGCAATGATAATGTCAACGATCTTGGAAATCCAATGGAATGTTGTTTAACGGCTCATCAACACAGTATAGGTTATTTAGAGCCGCCCCAGAGAGAGGGGACGGATACATAGGAATCCGGGAAACTGCCCTACTCTTATTATCGAATAGATTCCTATGGTTCTTTTACGTGCTCGGAGGATAGACCGATACACGGGATCGCCCGGTTTACGTCCCCATCCGACGGACGAGGCTGAGGGAAAGTGTCTTGCCCAAGAACACACCGACGGAACTCAGTGGCACCACGGAGGATTGAAACCGGGGCCTCCGGTTACAAATCCGCCGCGCTACCGACTGCGCCACGCCAGCCATCCAAGTCTGTTTCGGAGGTCCGTTCACACTGAAAGTCAAAATACATATCTCCTTATTCAACGAAACGGTAATTGTAGAAAAACACCTTCTACGTCTGCTACTTTTCTCTTTTGTTTGTGTTTGTTGCTTCCAATGGATTCCCTTTTGAGTGTATTTATTGACATTCACACTAGCGTTTGTTTAGCGCTGTGTGGCGGCTGTAAAATGTCGCCCCGACTACAAATTAGTGGTTGTATTTCTTACTAGTCCTTTGGGATTATCAAGCCCATGCAATCTGTGTGGCTTTAAAGTAGAATGTCACTTAAGCCGGTGCTAGGGGCGTGAGAGGTGTTGCATTACGTTACCTCTCATGAACAGACTCAATAAAACCGAGTCTGCTACTTTTCTCTCTTGTTTGTGTTTGTTGCTTTCAAAGGATCCCCTTTTAAGTATTTATTCTAAATAAAACAAACAATGAATTGAATTGAATTGAATCGTTGTTTTAAGGCGCACCAACACATGAAAGGTTATATGGCGCCTAACAGGAATGAACATGCCAGGCTCATCCTCCATGTACATCGAGATAAAATATGGAGAACGTGCCTAGAACCTTCTCATCCTGAACTGCAGAGTTGCTGCAAATTCTATTGTAGACACTCCGTTTACGTTGGAGCAACGTTATAGTTTTTCTGCCACTGCTCTAGTGATAGGAGCGAGATGGCACCTGAAACAATGCAGGGGTCATGATGAAGACCTTTAATGAGCATGAACAAAAAATGATAAAATGAACATGCATTTGGGGGGTGGAGGGGAGTGGGATGGGGGTGGTTCTACCCCTCTGCCTTTCCCTCCAACGGGATCTGCAGTGGCCCTATTCTTTGCCCCATAACCAAACGGGGTCCCCGGAACCACACGGGCTAAAACAAACAATGAAAATTACCGATTACATAATTGCATATGATAGGTGCAAGTGCCGCAGTTCTTCAGGATATCTGAAAGAATTTTAACAATAGTTTAAAGTCGGCATGTTTGTACAAATGTATATTTTATGGCGTCTTATCCGTAATAAGAAACAAAGCATTGTGGGAAATTATATAATGATTTGACAAGTATGCCTCAAGGTGCTAAAACCTATGGTTTACTTCAACGGCATACATCTGAATAAAATTGATGGGAAATTATACAATTCCATAAAAAAAGCATTTATTCAAACTCTGTATCCTGTATTAAGATAAACAATAAACTAACATACTGGTTCTACTGTGAAACTGGAGTTAAGCAATGATGTGACTTCTCACCGACGCTATTTTCTGTCTTTGCCAAAGACCTTGTTCAGAAGGTTCAGGAGGTCAAAGACCTTGACCTTGGTATTACGATGGGAGACGTTAAAATCTCACTTTTGATGTATTGTGCTCGTTGCGGACTCGGAACTAAAGTTACAAACTATGCTAGACACACTTCATCAGTGGTGCAAACGCTGGAGAGTTCTCATTAATACAAATAAGCCAAAATGTATGCACTTTAGGTCAGGAAGAACTAGACGGAGTAAATATATGTTTAAAATTGGCAAAAATGCACTAGAAATGGTAGAGTGTTATAAATACCTGGGAGTAACTTTCCACGTGAAGAATAACTTTACGATAAACTGTGAAGCGTTGGCGAAAGGAGCCGGACGCGCACTCGGAAGCATTATATGTAAAATACACAGTAGCGAAAGACTTTGGCTTCCGCTCGTTTGAAAAAACTGTACAACTCATGTGTAATACCGATTATAGACTACTGTGCCTCTGTATGGGGTATAAACACTTTCAGAGTATAGGCAATGTTCAGAATCGTGCTATGCATTATTACTTGGGGGTACATTGATTTGCGCCTACGCTAGCTCTGGTCGGTGATACAGGGTGGATACCAAGCGATTACAGACGACGGGGTTCGATGATCCGATTGTGGGATAGACTGATTACCATTAATAATAACACACTTACTAATAAAGCATTTATTCATGATTATAACATTAGTGATAATAACTGGACTTATGATATTAAGCAAGTTATGTGTAAATTAGGTCTGATAAACAATTTCAATAATAAATCCGTTATTTCTATGTCACACGTTAATGCTAAACGATCTACACGATTTTCTGCGCAATAGTAATATTGTTGATGGTACATACTGCCAACCTCATGCACTTGATCAAGTAAACATGTTTTTTAAATTGTTTGTTTTATTATATGCTGATGATACAGTTATTGTGTGTGAAAGTGAGAAAGATTTACAGAATGCATTGAATGTTTATAAATTGTATTGTGATGAATGGAAACTTACAGTAAACATAGATAAATCTAAAGTGCTGGTTTTCTCAAAAGGTAGACAATCTAATTATAAGTTTACGTTTAATGGTGATTCAATTGATATTGTAACAGAATATAAGTATCTAGGTATATATTTTAGTAGAAGTGGTTCTTTTTATTTGGCAAAGAAACATATTGCTAATCAGGCTACTAGAGCTCTATACAGTCTACTCAAAAAAGCTAGACATTTGTCATTACCAATAGACTTGCAAATAGATTTATTCGATAAAACAATTAAACCCATTCTTTTATATGGCAGCGAAATATGGGGGTATGGAAATCTTGATGTAATTGACAGGGTACAATTGAAGTTTCTAAAGCATATTTTGAATCTAAAGAAATCTACTGCAAATTATATGTTATACGGGGAAACAGGGGTATTTCCAGTATCAGTAGATATTCATACTAGAGTAATTTCGTTTTGGGCTAAAATTAACAATCCAGAAAGAGCTAAACTTTCAAACTTAATGTATGAAATACTACGCAGCCATTTCAAATATAGCGCATCAACTATTGCAAAAAGAAACTTTCAGTGGCTAAACCAGATCAGAGACATACTGATTAAATGTGGCCTAAGTGGAGTATGGGATTCGCAGACCTTTCCCAACACTAAATGGTTAAAGTGTTCAGTAAATCAAAAACTCAAAGATTTATTCTTAAATGAGTGGTATTCTAAAGTAATGAATTCGAGCAACAGTACCTCCTATCGTTTATTTAAACATAAGTTTTGCTTTGAAAACTATCTTACCAACGCACCATATTGTTTGTTAAAATATATAACCAAATTCAGAACAAGAAATCACAGGTTACCAGTTGAAACTGGCAATTGGAATAAAACTCCGTATAATCGTAGAATATGCCAGCTTTGCAAAACGGATATAGGAGATGAGTTCCATTATCTGTTTGTATGCCGCGAATTCAAAACTCAACGTAGTAAATATATCAGTCCAGAATATTTTAAAAGACCCAATGTATACAAATTTGATAAATTAATAAACACCAAAAATAATTCAGAGTTTAGAAAATTGTGTGAATTTATTAAAAACATCATGCAAAGAGTCAAATAGATAATATTCATGTTGTAATGTAATACTGTTTGATTTTGTTTAATTATCATATGTATTGGTTTCGATATTATTTTTGCCATGCAATTGCCAACAAATAAATGAAGAACTCTCCCATATATGTGTATACAAAACAGATCTTTAGTTATATGATAAATGAGGACTACCTGGGAGGCCATTTCTTCTCCCAGCTATTACCAAACTGCATTACTCTTTTGTAATTAACCACGTCATATTATATCTATAATATCTGTCTTCTATTATACTTATGAGCCTCGATGATGATTTAAATGTTGTTATACATACCTCATATATTCATGTAAATGTGAATTGAGTGAATAAAAGATATTGTATTGTATTGTATTGTATTGTATTGTACTATGCCGACATGTGGTCACGCGATATCCACAATGTCCCCAAGCTTCAGACTTACAGGATATTTAAGCAATCTTTCAATTGTGATAATTATGTTTTACTTAATCTCAAGAAAAACGAACGATCAATGTCATGTCAATTTAGATGTGGTATTTTACCACTGAGAATATAGACTGGAAGATATAGTGGTGAATCCTCAGAACAGAGACTTTGTCAATTTTGTGACATGACCACTATTGAAGATGAAATGCACTTTTTATTTAACTGTGATCTTTACAGGCATAAAAGAAACGATGTATTTGGAAAATTTTTACATAACGACACTTGTTTGAACTTACATGTTAATGATAAGCTCTCATTTGTCTTGCATAACCATCCGAGAAAAGTATCAAAATATATTTCTAAAGCATATTTAAAGAGGAAAACTCTTATTTATTCATAAATACTGATTTATGTTTAAAAAAAAAAGAAGATATTTCAATATTACATGTCGTCACAATTCTAAATGTTTATTGATAACATTCTAATTAAAGCTTATTCGTGCCTTATATTTATCAGGGAGTAAGTATATATGTATACTTATATATGTATACTTACTCCCTGTATTTATTCAAGCCTTAGGAAGTATAATTATGTCATTTCAATTCATTCATTTAAGTCTATATATTGTAACATTATAAACTGTTAATATAGGTGACTTATAGGCCCATTGGGCCGGGTGCTATTTATTTCCTTCTGTACTATGATTGTATTGTATATTATGCACATGTCACTATAATCAGGGAGTAAGTATACAAGGGCCACACCTCTGAAACTACAGGGTTGATGGGGCCGATAATCGATCTTGGCCGAGACATTGTACTCATATACAATTTGACCAAGTTTGGAGAAGTACCCAAGTAAGAGTGCGGACACCATTGATTTTGCATTTTTTACTATTCAAAGGGCCATAACTCTAGAACTACTGGGGCGATGGGGTCGAAAATCAAACTTGGCTGAGACATATACAATTTGACCAAATTTGGAAGAGATTAGACAACAATTACCCAAGTTAGAATGGGGACACCATTAATTTTGCATTGTTTTACTATTCCAAGGGCCACAACTCTGGAACTACAGGGTCGACGGGGCCGAAAATCGAACTTGGTCGAGACATTGCACCCATATACAGTTTGACCAAGTTTGGAGAAGATTAGATAACAATTACCCAAGTTAGAGTGCGGACACCATTAATTTCGCGATTTTTTACTATCTCAAGGGCCATAACTCTGGAACTACTGGGGCGATGGGTCGATTATTGAACTTGGACGAGACATTGTGCCCATATACTATTTGACCAAGTTTGGAAAAGATCCGATAACAATTAGCTAAGTTAGAACGCGGACAGGGTTTTTGCACGCACGGACGCACGGACGGACAGGAGTAACACTACATGGGGCATAAACATCAGGGTTGTCATGTGTACCTTTAAAGTACAAAACAAACAACGGAGAATCTCTTTAAATTAGTGCTGCCAGGGATTTTATATGATAAAACACACATAACATAAAAAAAACTGACGCGCTGCTAATGAAGACAGGGAGGGCAAACGTGCTTCGGTAAATTTTATTATTGTTGAAATAACAGTTTTACTATGTGTTAATTTGTGCGGTACCGCCATTGATTGGGAGTGTATTGATAAAAATCTGTGTTTTCTTGCAGCTCTGTCGAACGGCACTCACTGTATTGGCAGAGAATATGCCAATACGTCTCTAGCTGAAATACCATCATCACCGATCAATGGATTGACTGAAATGTGTGCTCTAGTTTCCCCCACTAGTTCACACATATACTCGCAAGCCGGCGATACGGAGTATGCTTGGGGCTTAAAAACCTTCAGGAATATATTGTGAATTAAGTCTGTGATTAAAATTTAGCTGTGATTTTTAAAATTTAGCTGTGATTTTGTTCAATAGGCAATAATGGATATTAATTTTGTGTAAAATATATTCTCGTCATAAAAAACAAGAAAATATGAATCTTCAAGAAACAACAATGTTTGGAATGTGATACCATCGTGTTGTTGTTGTTGTAGACGATATCATGGTCGTACCCAATAAATACGGTAACTGTGGAGAAGCACAAAATGACACGAACATTGATGAAAAACATGACGAACACGATGACGATGAGGAGGGAGAGATTGTTGAAACACGATGCGGTCTAGGTAGCTGTCGACCCAGTGTACTTCAGAAATGTAACAACCCAAAGTTTCTGTGCTGTTGTTTATGCGCGTACACACTTGTACAAGGTAACTTTGATTATTATGTTTTTGTCAAGATAATAAATACTTTGGTATGCATATTATTGCTATACGATGTGCTTCTAGTTGTGAGATTGAATTGAATTGAATGTTGTTTAACGGCTCATCAAGACAGTATAGGTTATTTAGAGCCGCTCCAGAGAGAGGGGAAGGATACATAGGAATCCGGGAACCTGCCCTACTCTTATTATCGAATAGATTTATATGATTCTTTAACGTGCTCGGAGGATAGACCGATACACGGGACCGCCCGGTTTACGTCCCCATCCGACGGACGAGCTAGCTGGGAGATACAGAGTTCTAATGGTTTTTAAAGTATTAGTATTGATTTAGAATTAAAAAGAAAACAATTTTCTGGAGGCAGGTTGACTTTGCGTTATATTGAAACCTTATTTATTTAAATGTTAATGAATTAATAACCCCAGTATATACTTTATTTAAATGCTAATAAAGTAATAACCCCATAATGTATATTATTTAAATGTATACATAATGGGGTTATTAATTTATTTATTTCGAGTAAATGAGGCTTCAATCTAACGCAAAGTCAACCTGCCTCCAGAAATATGTTTTGTTTTAAAAAAACACTATTTACTAATAACCCAATTTCTTTCCTAAATCAGTAAATCTACTGCTGCTATTTTTTCTAGGAAACGCCAATGTTATAAGATCGATTTTTCTATATAGTCATTACGGCTTCTGTCTGCCGCAGTTGTCGGCGGCATACACAATCTTAATTTGCAAATTAATTCCGTTCTTGTTCATTTATCAGATTACAGACAATTTACAGGGACGCGCTGTGGAATATGTTCCGATGGAAAACAGTTTTAGAAGTTTTTATTCATCTCTTCGGTGACCAATTAACTGTACCCTTTAAAAGATGATTGTCTTGTTTCGAAAAACACCTTTCACGCCGACGTTAAGATATAGATCTTCGGACCAATTAACTGTACCCTTTAAAAGATGATTGTCTTGTTTCGAAAAATATCTTTCACGCCGACGTTAAGATATAGATCTTCGGTGACCGATTAACTGTACACTTTAAAAGATGATTGTCTTTTTTCGAAACATACCTTTCACGCCGACGTTAAGATATAGATCTTCGGTGACCGATTAACTGTACACTTTAAAAGATGATTGTCTTTTTTCGAAAAATGCCTTTCACGCCGACGTTAAGATATAGATAGCAAAACATTACTTTTTCAGATTTATAAACTCTTACATCCTCCGTTTCAAGGTGTAGGAATACATGCATAGCCATATTTCTTTTACATTGATTGTGAAAAAAGTATTGCAACTTATATTAATCACTCTCGATGGTTTCCTGTGTAGAACCAGTACTAAGCAATGTGGATTAATTATCTTGCTCAAGGATAAATAACATGGCCAAGGCGATGTTTCTGTCTGGAGCCTAACGGTCTGCCACTTGACCACGCATAAATGCATAAACAATAATAATACAGACCCATATTCAACTATCCGCTTACCTCTGTTGCGTTCTTGAAGGTCTGCCTTTTCTATTCCATACATGTTAAATAACAAATCAGCAATTTACATATGTGTTAGGAATTGTATGTTTAATTGCCGCCTCCCTTGTTATCTTCGTCTCTGTAACACGTAGGAGTAATTGATTCTTAAATTTTTTGTGTTGATATCATTAAACTCTATATAGTAACTATATATTATACGTGCGTCGGACAAAGTATCATTGCTACTTTATATAATCGTGCTTTTCACTATCTTTTTGGGGGTTACATTTTGAAATTATTGAACTCTTTAAAAACAATAACTTGCTAGAAACATAGAATATGTTTTTTAAACTAATTACTAGTGTATTAATATCATAAACATATTTATGTCATGGTTGTTTTTTTCAGGCTTTGCTGTAAATGGTATCAACAATGTTAACACAACGTCGTACGAGAGACGGTTTGGGTTGTCCAGCTCTGCAGTGGGGTGGATATCCAGCTGCTTCGACATGTCGGCTGCCATTTGTGGCGTTGTTATAGGTCAGTCGTTTAACCTTATATCATACACATATGTGTAGTCAGAATTATGAACATGCTATTAATATGTAAAGCTTACGCAGTTTTGAAGACTGCCACAAATGGCAAAGCCAAATAGGGCGAACACTTGACAGAATGTAGTCGCGACGACACGGGTTCACTGCTGTCGTCCAAATTCATGAGCTTTTTCCCGCAAGTATGCAGCTGGTGTCATCGGGTAAACAGTTGCGCTTTAGAGCTGCCCCGCGTAGGTTCGAGCCCTGGCTGATGGAACTCTTCATCCTTTATCTCATCTCCATTCAAGTTCGTCCTTATGGGTGTTGAATAGGACGTGAAACCCAGTTTCATTTCAGTTTTGCATGAGAAAATAGATATACACTACTCAACTTTTATAATCGGTCACCCAGGTTTTTTTGAAAATAACACGAATACTAAAACTGGAAATCTCGAAGCACATACCAATATTTTATTAAGTTTATCAACAAGGGTTTAGTCCAATCAAGGATTTGTACAATAAGTGTACAAATCCTTGGTCCAATCAAGGCATATTAAGTTTTATAAATCGCTAGCGATATTTGTTAAACAACGCCAGTTAAAATTTCAAATGAAAACATGCATTATTAAAATATACATAATTCTTTGAAAAGTAACCGTTTATAAAGTTGAGTAGTGTATACTAGTTTATAACAAAAATACTAGCGTTTATCGTTTACTTATAATAATAAGTACATGCTTGTTAATAAAATTATGTATACCTAACAGGTTTCTTTGGCAACCAGCGGAACAAAGGTCGTATTTTGACGATAGCATTCGTGATATCATCACTGGGGTCAATGTGCATGTACCTACCTCACTTTTTGACGGAGCGGTACGAATGGGGTCGAGGAAATACACGTCTTTGTTCTGCATCAGGTATATTATGAAAATAGTATTAATCAGTGTTTTAGTTTATCAAAACAAGTACGAGGAAATATATCACCCAATGGTTTACATCATTAAAACAAGTACAATATTCTTAAGTTTATTATTACGAGTATATTACAATAACTATGCGTACAAGTTTGTCACATGGTTACAGTACCCTATTGCAAAAAGAGGTCTGATTGGCGGAAAAAGAACCCCAATGCCTTATGCATACGTCAGCCTTATTTTGATTGGATGATAGACTAGGTGGGAAATTCAATTACGTTAACTTGAATTTGTTATTTATTTCTGATTATTATTTAACATAGCTTTCATTTGTATGATTTAGCTCTATGATATAGCGGAATAAAAAGGAAAGAGGGTGATTTTCATAAATTTTTTTGGGGATTCCCTCAAATTGTTGGGTCATGACCATTGGACATTAAGAAGTGGCACTAAAAATAGGTCAACCCTAACACGAAGTTCCTGTTTACATGTATCTAAGATGCATATGTGCAGCATGGTAAGCAACAGTAAGCCTGGGGTTTTTGTTTGCATGTCAGATGGGAAAACATTAAACAGTAAGTCTATCTAAAATGCAATAGTGGTCTATGACCACATGAACAAACGTATGCTTACATGAAATTGTTAGTGAACAATTACTTCTGCGTTTAATGAATTAACCTTTACGATACCCCTATTGTTTTCCACCATCACACACCCGCGACCCTCCCCTTACGCCATCCTACATATGTGTTATCTAAGAACAAAATAAAGATATCTAATTTAAAAGAGGTTGACTTCTTTTATTTAAGTTATATCATTGGAAATGTTTTATCATCGCAGAGGTAGTGTCAACCATGCGATCACATATATATATATAATATATATACGGGAGTCTATATCTCCCGTCATCTACAAGAAAAAAAAAGAACCTCCTCTACCTATTGGCAGTCTCATGTATACGGGAGTTTATATCTCCCGTCATCTACAAGAACCAGAGGAACCTCCTCGAACCTCCTCTACCCACGGGCCGTCCCATGTATACGGGAGTCTATATCTGCCGTCATGTACAAGAACGAGAGGAATATCTTCTACCCCCGGGCCGTCCCATCTATACGGGAGTCTATATATCTCGTCATCTAGAATAACGAGAGGATCCTCATCTACCCCCGGGCCGTCCCATGTATACGGGAGTCTATATCTCCCGTCAACTACAAGAACGAGAGGAACCTCCTCGAACCTCCTCTACCCACGGGCCGTCCCATGTATACGGGAGTCTATATCTGCCGTCATGTACAAGAACGAGAGGAATATCTTCTACCCCCGGGCCGTCCCATCTATACGGGAGTCTATATATCTCGTCATTTAGAATAACGAGAGGATCCTCATCTACCCCCGGGCCGTCCCATGTATACGGGAGTCTATATCTCCCGTCAACTACAAGAACGAGAGGAACCTCCTCTACCCCCGGGCCGTCCCATGTATACGGGAGCCTATATCTCCCGTCATCTACAAGAACGAGAGGAACCTCCTCTATCCTCGGGCCGTCCCATGTATACGGGAGCCTATATCTGCCGTCTTCTGCAAGAACGAGAGGAACCTCCTCTACCCACGGGCCGTCTCATGTATACAGGGGTCTATATATGCCGTCTTCTGCAAGAACGAGAGGAATCTCCACTATCCTCGGGCCGTCCCATGTATACGGGAGTCTATATCTCCCGTCATCTACAAGAACGAGAGGAACCTCCTCTATCCTCAGGCCGTCCCATGTATACGGGAGTCTATATCTCCCGTCATCTAGAATAACGAGAGGATCCTCCTCTACCCTCGGGCCGTCCCATGTATACGGGAGTCTATATCTTCCGTCATCTATAAGAACGAGAGGAACCTCCTCTATCCTCGGGCCGTCCCATGTATACGGGAGTCTATATATCTCGTCATCTAGAATAACGAGAGGTTCCTCCTCTACCCTCGGGCCATCCCATGTATACGGGAGTCTATATCTGCCGTCATCTACAAGAACGCGAGGAACCTCCTATATCCTCGGGCCGTTCCATGTATACGGGAGTCTATATCTCCCGCCATCTGCAGAAATGAGAGCAACCTCCACTATTCCAGGGCCGTCCCATGTATACGGGAGTCTATATCTGCCGTCATCTACAAGAACGAGAGGAATCTCCTCAACTCCGGGCCGTCCCATGTATACGGGAGTCTATATCTCCCGTCATCTGCCTGAACGAGAGCAACCTCCACTATCCCAGGGCCATGAATACGGGAGCCTATATCTCCCGTCATCTGTAAGAACTTGAGGAACCTCCAATACCCCGTGGCCGTCCCATGTATACGGGAGTCTATATCTCCCGTCATCTACAAGAACGAGAGAATCTCCTCTACCCCCGGGCAGTCCCATGTATACGGGAGTCTATATCTCCCGTCATTTACAAGAACGGGAGGAGCCTTCTCTACCCCCGGGCAGTCCCATGTATATGGGAGTCTATATCTCCCGTCATCTACAAGAACGAAAAGAATCTCCTCTAACCGCGGGCAGTCCCATGTATACGGGAGTCTATATCTCCAGTCATCTACAAGAACGGGAGGAGCCTTCTCTACCCCCGGACAGTCCCATGTATACGGGAATCTATATCTCAGAGGAGCCTCCTCTACCCTCGGACTGTCCCATGTATACGGGAGTCTATATATCCCGTCACCTACAAGAACCAGAGGAACCTCCTCTACCCCGGGCCGTCCCATGTATACTGGAGTCTATATATTCCGTCATCTACAAGAACCAGAGGAACCTCCTCTACCCACGGGCAGTCCCATGTATACGGGAGTCTATATCTCCCGTCATCTACAAGAACGAGAGGAACCTCCTCTATCCTCGGGCCGTCCAATGTATACGGGAGTCGATATCTCCCGTCATCTACAAGAACGAGAGGAACCTCCTCTACCCCCGGGTGGTCCCATGTATACGGGAGTCTATATCTCCCGTCATATACCAGAACCAGAGGAACCTCCTCTACCCCCGGGTGGTCACATGTATACGGGAGTTTATATCTCCCGTCATCTACAAGAACGAGAGGAACCTCCTTTACCCCCGGGTGGTCACATGTATACGGGAGTCTATATCTCCCGTCATCTACAAGAACGAGAGGAACCTCCTCTACCCTCGGGCCGTCCCATGTATACGGGAGTCTATATCTCCCGTCATATACCAGAACCAGAGGAACCTCCTCTACCCCCGGGTGGTCACATGTATACGGGAGTCTATATCTCTCGTCATCTACAAGAACGAGAGGAACCTCCTCTACCCCCCGGGTGGTCACATGTATACGGGAGTCTATATCTCCCGTCATATACCAGAACCAGAGGAACCTCATCTACCCCCGGGTGGTCACATGTATACGGGAGTCTATATCTCCCGTCATATACCAGAACCAGAGGAACCTCATCTACCCCTGGGTGGTCACATGTATACGGGAGTACGGTGGGGAAAAACAAAACATTGATAGGCGCATTGTGTGAGCAGAGTTCTAAACACTGATGAGCCGTTTTTATCACAATTTATTTTCTATACAATATCCGCTTTGTGGTACTAAATCAAATATAACGACATTTGTCGCTCACGACATTTTTCGTTCATCGATGTATTGTTCGTTCGTTAATTACAGTTGTTGTAAGTTAAAAGCACGAAGTGACTTGACTACACAGCTACAAGGAAATCATCTATTCCGATCATTGGAGGACAATGCCTCTTGGCTATCTATTCTCTGATTGACTGTAAAATATAAAGATTGGATCTTCAACGAGTTTGATATTGTGTTTTTAAGGCACGAGTTAGGTAAAGAAAAACGACGCAAAATAAACGTCCAGCATATGCGTACTCTTACAAGCAAGTCTCTTAAATCATTAATATCGAGAAATATCGTTCTTTATTTTCTCGTCTTAGGCTATAGTTAAAACAGAAATAATTTAACAATATCGATAGAATTCTCTTTAGTTTGAGACCAGTTGCGGAGACTTTGAAAAATGACAACTTCTATATCAAGATAACATTTTTAGTAAAAAATGCAACAACGACATGACGTATCAAAAATATGGAGTAAATACGTCTTGCTGGTCATACTACACCAATTCATTTTCCATAGGCCTACCTTATAGCTCTAAGCTCTGTACTGAGTTGCCTAATATAGGAAGCTATATTTTTTATTACTTGTTTTGAAAGACCTATCTTAGTTTTATCATAAAAATATTAATTAACCATATGTTGAGTATGTTTTGAAAAAGCTGTTTGGGTCGGATGGTGCTGACCCACTTACTTGCATGTAGAAACATGAGGAAAATGTAAAATATACTTATTTTTTTGATTATGCAACACATTATGAATACATTGCACAAATGTATGATTTAACCTTTATAAGTACTCTTCAAAAGTTCAATTTTAATTTTTTAGCAAGATTTTTTGGTTTGTTTACCTTGTCAACCAATCAAAATTAAGAGATTCTGTGTAATAGCTCCGAATTTACCCTGGAACGTTTTCCCTGCCCGCTGACTGGTTGGTAATTGGTGTAGTCTGATCAGCTGTGAGAATCATATCTCTTCTGGCATGTACATACCAATGAGCCATGATTCCGTAGCTTTGAAAAGTAGGTAGGGTATTCGGAACTTCTCCATCCGCACTTTCTGATTAGGTTTCTGGTGATATCACGCAATACCTGCATAAACAACCGCCGTATTCAATGGACTTAACCTAAAATACCACACGTTCATACGTGAAACTCATCAAAGAGAAGGATATCAGGCCGATCGCGTCTTTTTTTTTGTAACCACTGTATATTTTTCGACATGTTTTTCAATGTTTTCTTTCGAAATAGTCCGCTCTCGGCTGAAATCTCGTTCCGAATTTAGAAACTTCACTCATACAACTGACACACAAAAAGCAACAAAAAAACCGTCAAACACGATACCCAGAAATTGTCAGCTGCTGTGAGTAAGTTTCCAGACAAGATTAGGGTATTCCGAAAAGAAAACGTTGAAAACATGTCGGAAAATATCGACAGTGGTTGCAAAAAAATACTAATCGGCGTGATATCTTTCTCTATGGTGAGTTTTACCTATGAATGTGTGGTATTTAAAGTTGTGTCAACGGTGTTAATGAAGGCATTGCGTGATATCTTCAGAATCTCTCCAGGAAAGTGCTGATGGAGTTGTTCCGATACTCGACCTATATGTCAAATCTACTGAATCATAAGCTCTTCGGTAGGTACACACACTAAAGGCAGCATTTGCTTATTAACACATACACT
Source organism: Cyrtodaria siliqua (assembly GCA_037043455.1). Classification (NCBI taxonomy): domain Eukaryota; kingdom Metazoa; phylum Mollusca; class Bivalvia; order Adapedonta; family Hiatellidae; genus Cyrtodaria; species Cyrtodaria siliqua. Next base: position 38,432 of record JAWPHD010012201.1, read on the forward strand.
AAAACAGTTGACGAAGCACACGGAAGTGTTAAAACTTAGAGAATTACGCTAACAAATAAACTGAATACAATTAAATTGTACACACTATGCCAAATAAATATGTCTGTACTAATTACGCTGTATCCCCTACATCTGCGCCGACGCTAAGCACAACACAGGAAGTGTGCAGATCCACAGAAATATTAACAATATTGTAGTTAGATCTGTGGCAGATCCAAATGGTTTATTTATCGCACAGGTAATACTTATGTACAAGAGTTAAAAAGTCAGCGTGACTGGGTACATCGGGGGATTTCATGCACATTTGACGGTAGTATTATACATAAATACCTGAACAAAGTCTCTATCATCTCCGTTAAGGTTAACAATAAGCATATTCTGACCTTAAGAGCTATGATTCTCATATCTTAAATATGCCATAGTTGGACTTTATGAACACTATTTTTCGACATTTCTAGTAAACATATAGGAATATTTTGATAAAACCAATGCATTCAAAATATGTTCTTAAATTTGAGAGAGAGACCATTTGCAGACTTCTGTTGTGAAAAATGACAGCCTCTACAGTTTTAAGCGGCACATCTGAAAGAGGAACATCCATGGTCGTACATAATATGCATATTCCTTCATTCTTCGGGGTCGTGTACGAGTGTAGTCAATGGCTGCAAAGCATGCAAAGCGTATAATGCACCGTAAAGGACGAGTAACATATCAATAAAGAAATAACATAAGTATTTCATTCTCTTGAAATCTTACTTTGTTCCGTCCATCGAAAACTTATATTTGTCCCTCGAAGCAACAGTTTGTCCCTCGAAATTTCCAAATCTATTTAGTTTCCTCGAAACATTATTTCTTTTCCACGATATATTGTTTTCCATCGAAATCTTATTTCCGTGCCCTCGAAATCTTATTGTTCGCCTTCAAAATAGTATTTCGTTCCACGATTTAAATACTTTCCCGAAACAAAATTGCACTGACTCGAACTAGTGTGTATTATAACAACATCTGTGTTCGTTCCCACGATATAATATTTCATTCGTAGCCTACTTAAAGGAACGAAATACTGATATTTGTTCTGGTGTCGTGTTCATGTTCTGTTTATTTAGCTTTTTGTCGGAATGATGTCATATGCACATGATATTGGATAATCCGTGACTTAAATTATAATTGAATAGTAACAAGTATAATTCGGTGACAATTTCAGGTTCAAGTTTTTTTTTCCAGTTTATTGATTTGTCTGCAATTTTTTTTAAAGAAACTAACCCACGAAATAACGGCAAAGATACTCATCAAAACCGTTATCAAAACTCTATCCCGGTGTTCCAAGTCATATAATAATGTACATGTGCCGATTAAAAGTATAGTGTTTTTTTCACGGGTTCATGATTGAATCAGGAGCTGGCAACTCTTAATTCGACACTTCAGCTTTTGGGTTTGGCCTGACTGGCCAACGCCGTTTATAGTGTGTCTCTAGAGTTTGGATTCTCAAAATATTTAAGTTTTAGGCCAGAAAAAAAATACCTGTGTTTCTGGTTACTCAGTTGAAAAAAATAGGGTAGGTAGGTAGGTAGGTATTTTCTTTTTTTTCTTTTTTTTTTCATGGATGTCAAAACTAATCGGATTCTATTTTAATATATATAGCATCTTTGCTAGAGGCTTAATTACGTTTTAATTCAAGAATGACACAGCCTAAGTGTCCTATCATGCTGACGCACACAAATCATCTTTTATATTGCAAATATGTGTTTGATTTTTGACATTGCGCTTAGTATTTATACCACTTCTCAGTCTTCTGGATATTTTTTTATATAAAACCACATACCTATAAATAACAAATATACAGGATACTGTGAAATGTATATCTGTTTCACGTGGCAGTGCGGAAATTAATGGTATTTTTTATACAATTTCTTATTTTAGAAAAACTATTATAATCCCATATTGCCATTTATTTTAATATGAATCTTTGCATATATTCTTATCAAAATCTATGAATATTTGAGAGATGTTCGAAGAAAAAGTTAAGGTGCTACGTGATAATTTGGCCACTTCATTGGTTCAGAAAGAAAGTGTCCAATCTGTTTGTTATTCTGTCATAAAACTAAACTTTTAATAATATTAAAACTGTCCTTAACACGAGTCGTACATTAAGCCTGTCATTCTTTTTTAAATGAATCACTGAATTTATATCAAGGTATCCAAATGAAAAGAATCATACAAATAGTAATACAATCTAGACAAAAGAATATATAAATAGTAGTTGCCTTCAATCACAATTTTTTGTTTGTTGTTTTTTGTGTTATTTGTTGAAAACAAACATATTTTTAAGTTTTCCTGAAAAAATGTCCCAGAGTAATGTAGTTATAGACAAGGTGTGAAGCTCTCTCTCGTCTCCGTTTTTCTGTGACAAGTCAAAATGCTTCGAAAAACGACATCACTATGGAACAAAATAAATATGAATGTATACCTAATTGGAAATCGCGTTTTCCGAAGCATTTTTGACTTGTCACAGAAAAACGGTTTGATCAAGTTGTTTTCGGTTTCGAGAATGACATACATCTGCGATTCCAAACAGCCCAGATTTGTAGATAATTCTCGGAATTTGGCTAGAGAAAAAATTGATGAAAGCAGTTAGGTATCCAATGTTGACCGGAGAGAGCTTCACACATTGTCTATAACTACATTACTCTTGGACATTTTTTCAGGAAAACTTAAAACATGTTTGTTTTCAACAAATAACACGGAACTTTTATTTTTATTTTTTTATTTTTTTTATTTATTTTTTTATGATAAAAAACTGTAGGGTCGGCGCCAAAAAATAGGGACGGTCGGGTAACCAGAAACACAGGTATTTTTTTCCCGGCCTTATGTATACCTCGTTGTCAGTAGGTTTAGAAACGATATACAATTGTAAAATGTACTGTTGTTGGCGGAAGTCGCTGTCTCTCCTTATCAAATTCACTTGTGCTAAAATTACGAATGTCTTCGCTGTTAACAATTTTCTTTCTTTTTTTCCTTTTTTTCTTCTGTTTTTTTTTTAACTCAAATGTATTAGACAACTAGATCTATAATGGTTGCACAATTTTGGCGAGAAAAAAAAGGGAAAACAAAGATTGTTATAAGCTACAAATAAAATGCAGCGTTGATAGCACTGAGAGATTTGGGTACGCGAGAGCCGATTCGCTTATTATTATCAGGGAGTACGTTATATAACGTACTCCCTGTTATTATTGATTGTAAAAATATATTTTTCCACAACAACCCAGGTCAAACGGAGACATGTTCCAGTGCCGACGACGGTGTACAAAACTATATGGCATTGTTCATACTTGGACAGCTGATGCACGGCGTCGGCGGTTCCACGCTCATCACCGTCGGATATTCGTTTATCGACGACAGCGTGTCAGCGACAAATTCTCCCGTTTATATATGTAAGCATGCATTGTCGAAAAGTTTATATCAACACTCAGGCATTATGAAATAACATGCAGAATGACATCGTGGATTTGTAGTATTCTGCATATATTGAATGTGTCAATATCGTTATATCAATACCAACACAGCAACTATAGAATTTGCAAATTTCTGGATGATATCGATTGTATTTGTTAAAAGGGAAATATTAACACGATTAATAACAGCATATTTTGTCTATACGGCATTTTCAAATGTCATAATAGTACGCCGTAAATTGCATCAAGGGTATGTCATACGACAAGTGGTCTCACACGTCGTATTCATAGTATATAAGGCCAGTATTTTTAATTCATTGTTTTACCGGGGGTTTTTCTGCAAAAAATGTAGTGTAAGTGGAGGCTAAACAAATTTAGAACCTTTTGGTGGGTATAAAATTCGATCTTTTTAGGTCGGAGGCAATATTTTTATAAAACAAATTTTAGGGTAAGAGGGTCCGTTATCTTAAAAATTAAAAAAGACTGGCCTAAAATAGATTATATTTCAATTTGTATATCGCATTGCTATTTTAAAATAATTACGGTTGATTAAAAGCAGACGTTTCAAAATATTATTCTTATCGCTTTTGTCAAATTATCTCCGTTCGCTGTCTTTTTCAGCATTGATAGGGCTGTTCCAGATGCTTGGCCCCATCCTTGGCTTTGTAATCGGTGGTGCTCTTTTAAATGTCTACGTTGACTTCGAACACCTCCACAAAAGCGAGTAAGTTTTGCACATTTACAGTTCTCTAAGTAAATTACAATCTCGATGTATGTGGGATCAGCAGTATACTAGTATCCAACATTTCAATTGGTCCAAAAGGGACTGGAGGCGATCTGGAGGCATTATGGGTTTCAATCCAAATAAAACCATAATAATGTGTTCTATGGCAGTTTCATATTAACTTAACTAGGCCCTTACGATTTAATTACCGTTAATGAAACAGTTTGGTCTGTAAAACTAGACGACTGAATATTTATGATATAGCAACAAACGCAGCGAAGTCGTTCCGTTTTCCAGAACAAACAATTTCATAAACGAATTGAATTGGGTTTTACGACGTACTAACACAAGAAAGGTTATATGACGCCTAACAGGAATGAACATGCCAGGCTCATCCTCCATTTACATCAAGATAAAATATGGAGAATGGGCCCCGAACCTTCAAACCTGTAGAACTGCAAATTATACAGTAAACACTCCATTTACGATGGAGCCACGTTTCCACGTTTGCATACGCGGTGTCATGATGAAGACCTTGAATGAGCATAATAAAAATGACAATGAACACCGCCTTGCCTCTAGCGAGTTTTGCAGTGGTTGTATTATACCCCGGCAACCACACGGAGATTCATAAACGATGATTAAACCGAAGTTAACATGTGGCTTAATTTAAGGCATATGCACATTTCAAATGAAACTGCAGCAAATTATGATGGTTTATATTAATATTTCGATTGAACCCAATCACCCCCTCCAGTTTCTTTAAAATGATACATTGTCGATTTGGATGGCGGGCGTTATACAGCACTGGTTTTACCCAGGGAAAATGGAGTTGTCTGCCAATAAAAAAAATTCAACCGTCATATATGGCCTAAAATGTACTAAAATTACGTAAAATAACTTTGAAACAAACACAATTAAAACGGTACACTGTTTTGAATTACCTGTTTAGCATATCGAGATATTCCTAACAAAACCAACATCATCCAACCGATCGTAGTACTTAGGCATATGGCAGTAAGAAGTGTAACGCCAATATCATAATTATTCACAATATACCGTATTGCTATGATACGAGACATACAGGCTGTGCCAACAAGTGAGTTATGCATTATGCATTGTTACGACATACATGTTTTGAACTTCAGTGAGTTGTGTTTGCTTCGTTTGTTTATACAGTACTGGTTCTACTTAGGAAAAATGGGGTGTCTGCCTCTGTCGCAAAAAAAATAAAAAAAAAATAAAATCGATCGTCATATATGACGTTAAACACCATTTAAACAAACAAACAAACAAACAAACAAACAAACAAACAAACAAACAAACAAACAAAACAAAACAAAACAAAACAAACAAAACAAAACAAACAAAAAAACAACAACAAAAAAACAAACAAACAAACAAACAAACAAACAAACAAACAAAACAAACAAATAGTCTCATAAAATGTTATTCGTCTGTTTAGACATCACTAGTAATAACTCCGTACACGGGACCGCCAGTTTTATGTCCCTATCCGACAGACACCGTAAACACCCAGTAGCGTCGATGAGGCCATCTCCACTGAGATATGGATTCACGAGCCGTGTCGTCGGCCTAATGTTTTACGTTTGGTGGTGTTGTTGATTTGATTTTTGATTAGCAAATACAATAACGTTTTAATGGTTCTTGAAAATGCCGGGGGAAAAGCAGCGCTTTAAACAATTAACATACGTTTTTGACTCTGGGTTGGCCAGTGTTGTGTTTTCCAATACGAGACAGTTATTTGAATCGTCAAATAAGAAATGCACATTTTAACAAAAATAAATACGATTAGTAGTGTCTGACCGATGGCCATGCGTTTCAGGAAAAGAGACCCTTAGCCTCGGTCACCCGGACTCTTCTGATTTTTTCGCTGTACGCTATATATACGTTTAGTCTTTCATTTGTTCCAAAATTTGCCAATTCATATATTATGCTTTTGAACATCTGTTGGTTGGTTGAATGGTGTTTTAAGTCATTTTCAGCACATTTTAGGCTCTATATGACTGTTGATTTTGTTTAATGATGGATGCATACCACCCATATTTTCCTGGGTAGAACCACTACTGTATGTCTCCCGCATCTGTAATATCGATACTTTCTCACTTAGGGGCAATCTGGGGTAAAAGCCTTGGGGCAATCCGGGTAATTTCGGACAGCTATTGCGCAGTTGGTAAACTTTCGCTATATGCAAGTAGACGATAGCGATTCAGCATTTTCGCTTTTAGCCTATTACAAAATGTACGATCTGTCTCAGACTTTATCGTATACATTACATGGTTTGGTGTTTCCGAGATATTGCAATTATTTGTAATAGCAAGGGGATAATTCGGACGACTGTCGATTAAGTTCGGACGCACGTGGGAATAACTCGGACGGTTAAAATTGCATCGGGAAAATTCGGACAGAATTTTTACTTTTTCTTTTCTTTTTTTAAATCTTGTTATATATCTACTCTCTATACTATTATATACGAAATTTATTAAAAACCCACTTAGCAAAGTAAAAAATAACTCATAAACACTAGTTAAAGTATTTCAAGTCATTCATTGAAATTGATTGTCAATTAGGCCTACTACTTTTTTCAATTATTTTTTTTGCGCCTTTTACTTCCATTAAGCTTTTTCTTCTCTAGTTTCCGAGATCAAGATCTGTATTTCTAAAAAAAAAAAATGAAGATTAAAGCAGAAAGTTTTGTGTTTTTTGCAAAAATTCCTAACTTGCAAGCTGCATTCTCGTCAAAACGTTGAAATGCCAGTAATACTACATTCAGGCTAAACTAAATAGATATTGCCTATTCAGATAATAACAGACTATGGAAATGGGATATTGTGTGATGATTTGTTTTTCAGCTGTAATTAAAGCTACACAGTCTCTATATCAATCCATTTCTTCTTTGTAGGCGTGTCCTTATTTGTAAATTCATGTTCACCAGCTCATGTCGAAATCGGGTATTTAAGCGAGCAAATATAGCGCAGGAAATCATTTACTGTATAAACATCGACCAGTGCACATCTTACATATTCACAGGTAACAGTATTTTTCGGGGCTCGAACACACGACCATCTGATTTCAAGTCAGGTGCTCTATCCACTGAACCATAACGCTACTTGAGAAAAGAGTATACTAACTACCATTTATTATGAGGCAAAATAACTAACGATGGGTCAATAAATATATAGTCCATCTTGTCGTACGTGTTATTAACATTGCCTGATGTAATGATGTATGTTATCAATATGAAACTAATACTTCGCCTCAAAACAACCATTTATTTAGCGCTTGATGAGTTTGTGTGCGTACGCTAGTTATTACGAAATTCATATTTGGTGTTAAAAATGCTACAGCATACCAATAAATAGCCGTGGTCTAGTGGTTCAGCGTACATCCTTCAAAACTTAAAAGTGAAAGGCGATGGTTCAAATCCAGTTCTGGGCAACTAATTTTTATCACATATATTCTGAAGCCGTATATTTATCGATGTTACCTGTGCGGAGGCTAAATAAAAATGCGAAATTTTACGTGTGTGTGTATAAGCGTTTATTTATCCTCGCTGTATTGCACTAAGCATTTTAGCGAGCAGACCTCGGTTTAAAGTCTCATCCGAAGGACTGGTAAGGTAGGAAATACTTTTGAAATATTTCGATAATTAACCCAAATTCGGTCCTGGCTGGGATTAAACGCGCGATCCCTGAGTTACTAAGCCGCATTGCTAACCATTATACCACGGCGCTACCTTACGAAATTTTACGCATCGATTTCTGCCTTATATACCGACTTTTGGGGTGTTCGTCGATTTGAAACTACTTCACACGTGACTCTTTCATATTCATGAGTAATTACCAGTTAAAATAGGGATTGTGTAGCTTTAAGGTATAAACACTAAGGTCACTGACATAGAATAATCCTTAAATAGCCCTACCTTTATTAGCTATCATATAGATTAATTAAACTACATGTTTCTGGTTGCTGCATATTTAACCTGTGTTGGTCAATATATTGCATTTAAACCAGTTAATTAATTAAGTTATTAGTTCACTGCATAAACATAGAAAAATATATATCTAATTACAACTCTCGCAAAAATGATAAAAATCACGCGAAGGCCATCATAGGGTTATGGTGTAGATAAAGAAAAAGAAGGAAAAAACAACTGTCCGAGTTTTCTGGATTCGTTATTTTCTTGAATCGTTATTTTCTGGATTCGTTATTTTCTGGATTCGTTATTTTCTGGATTCGTTATTTTTGTAGGGAAAATTCGGACACTCTGGTATTTACTTAATTTAATTAATAAAAATCTACAGTATTGTGCAGTTTCCATAACCTTTCGAGAGATGTAGGTAACCATTATCAAAATACATAGTGTTTGTATTGCTATGTTCAACAATATACATTTGTTGAGTTATTATTTCTCCCTTCGAATTTAGCGCGCCGAGTAAAGTTTTTGCCAATGTGGGAGGAAGTTACGGGTGTTAACAGACTGCACTTGTTTTTTTGCCGGGAATTCCTGGAAACGTCATAGCTATTTTTATTTATGTTTCTAGAAGTATAGCCAACGCCAGCAGGTTTTTTTACGCGGACAACTATACCGAAAAGAAACAAATTTACCGACCAAATCCGAAATTACCCGGCTGTCCGAACCTACCCGGATTGTCCCTACAAGGCGAGCTTCCAGTTAGATTCGAATACTCAGCCATGATAGGCGCGGTTTCAAACTTTAGCATCCCGGCCACGGATGCGATTAAAATCTGAAATAAAATAGGATTAAACCTAGCAAAATGCAAATTCCTCTCTCCTTTAAACACATACTGACTTGTGAATTGTTTTACTTGGAATAAAAATGAGCGATGATTGTTACTTTTTATATAGTATCAAGATATATATCTTTTATTTAATTTCAGATGGGGTCTGACTCCTGCTGATCCCCGATGGGTCGGGGCGTGGTGGGTGGGATTCGTATTCTCATCCCTTCTGATGTTCGTGTTTGCTCTACCGTTCTCATTGTTCGGATCCGAACTGCCAAGTATGTGAACTATCACCTTAAGTCGGTGTATCTATAGTATACATATATAATTATATACCAAATGAAAAAAGAAACTGTGGTGGCTGATTTCTGCCATTTCGCCTTTTCGTTATTTCGCCTCGAAAAGACGACAGAACGGAAAGACGACAGGATGAAAAGACGACAAAATCAGCTTGAAAAAACGACACAATGAAAAGACGAAAGAACGATAGAACGAAAAACGACAGATTAGAAGCGACAAGACGACAGAAGGCTACACGAAATAACGAAAAGACGAAAATATCATGGCGCTTTTCGCGGCTGAAGGTCTCACACCTCTATTATCTCCCCTGAAAGCTCACGGATCTATAGACAAAATAATTCTATTTTTCTTCTTCTCAATTTTAGGCAATTTTTAATCTGATTTTCTTTTCTTTTCTTTAGCATACATCTGCAGTTTAAAAGACAGATGATACAGAAAAGCCCATGTTGATATGAGGTTTCATTCAAATTTCAGAAGTATTTGACCTAAGCCCCACATATTCAGTTAGATATCGTTTATGCCATAGGGGTCACATAAACATGAGCGAGATAACACACCAACCTGGCTAACATGTGTATTTTACTGTTTAAATTACTCGTATGGGCTATGCAGAATATATAAACCAACAACAAAGTATGCTGCCCATCTTTGAAGCTCATATGTTGGAAAAGGCTGTACAGTAATCCTATGGGGAAATTAATTGAGGCGTGAGACCTGAAGTGTTGTCTATTCGCGTGGTTTCTTTCGTCTTTTCGCCCTTAAAATGTCGTATTTTTGTTCCGTCGTCTTTTCGCGCTGCATTTGTCAACTTTTGGTCCTGTCGTCTCTTCGTTCTGTTGTCTTTTCGCGGCGAAATAACGAAAAGACGAAACATGGCAGAAATCAGCCACCATAAGAAACGCAACTCGGGAATTTCCGCCATATAATGTAGCTGCACACCTAAGTCCATGCAATAGAGAAAGAGAAATGACTTAACTGTAATGCTGTATACTTTTTAAAATTAATACACTATGTAACACGAAATTCCTAAATGTTGAACTATTCTCTTTGAAAATTTAAGCCATTTCAGTATTGTATTTAATGTAAACAGACTGTTTTTTTTTACATTCCAAGTTATCTCACCTGCTTGAGCCAAGCGCCTGTTCTATGACTAATGAAACTATTTGGTATGTTATATGTTGCTTTAGTCTTATTGTCCAAAAGGAAAAGTCTAATGTAGTCATGTACCATTCGATTAACAACATCATATTATACATATAATATATAGCGGAAATACCCGAGTTGCGTTTCTTTTTTCCTTAAGTATAAATATAAAGTCTCTACGTATCCAAATAAAATATATTTCATTCAGCTTCATATCTGTATGACAAAATGCATCCTATATTAAATGCATTAAAATAATACGTTCAAATCAATTCATTTTGTAGTCGTTTCTAATTCAGTTTAAAAATTCAAATATCAAGGTTTCCCAAAGTAGAAGGAACTTTACTCTAATTTCGTTATTTTTACATCAGCAGTTTTTATATTCGTGAACGAAGAATTTGTTAGTGCAAATCTAGACTGGCTATCACATCTATAACTATAACCCAAAAGCCAATATTTAGATTGTCCGTTAACTTTTACCTGACAACTTAACCTTGCCTTTTATAAGTGATTGTGGCTAATAAATTTCAAAGTATTAGGTGAGGTGTACAACAATGAAACTATGCGCGCGTCTTCCACATGGTCCCATGAATACATCTTAACTCTCTGATTTATATATTTTTTATAATTATTTCCCTTTAAATAAAGTTTAACCTGGAACTTATCCTTGTCAAATACGGTGCTCTTGTTGATATATTAGCAGCTTTGTATTGCATGTATTCCAGAACAAGAAATAAATTATTATAGTCAACTAAAATGTTTAGGAATATTTGGTTTTACCACGGACCGTATTAACATTCACAGCATCCGTGGATTCAGGCAGCTGTGAAAATATAAGACACGTACAAGACGTATGCTTCTAACAGTATATAGAGAATAATGAACAATCTCAGTGTGATACGAAAAATATGTAACGAGAACACGTTGTAATTCGGTTAAAAATTAAGAAACGAGTTCGAAGGACGAGTTTTTTAACCGAATTACGGCGTGTTCGAGTGACATATTTTTTGTATCACACCGAGACTGTTGATTATTCTATTTAGTATCTACCTATCAGTGATTTTTGAAGAATATTTAATTGAAAACATTACCTAGTGTATCGCCATTTTGTAATCACATGGCCTCAGCTGTCGTCACGTGATTTGTGTGGTGGCAGGGATATCACTGTGCGGAGGTTGGCAATGCAATCTACAGTACCATTAAATACAAAAATGGTAAAAAAAGTAGTTCCGGCAAAGTGATATCGTATTCGTAGCTACTTATCATCACACCAGTAGATATCATTTTTGTCTGATACTAAAAATATGTAGAAATCCCTATAAATCACTATTAGGTATATAATAAAATCCTATTGTTCCTACGTTTTTTTTATAGAGATTGGTAACAATTCCTTACTCTGATCCTTAGCAAATATTCTAGGGTCTAGGAAGAGCATATATATTCATAATAATGTATTTTTACTGCAGCTGCCAAACATGTACGAGAAACAAGAATTTCAGAAACTCACAATGACGGCCGTCCAACAAAAAAGCTCGCGAGACTTGGTGACGCCATATCGATTCACCAGTTTCCGGTGCTGATGTTTCACCTGCTGAGAAACCCCGCCTTTATGTGTGTGGCGTTCTCGTGTGCCTTTTTGGGCATGATCACGGTTGCAATGGGCACATTTCTGCCGAAGTATATTCAAAACGCGTTTGGTATATCTGCATCTTCGGCGGCCACATATGCAGGTTTGGTGATTTTTTGCATAACACTTATTACACATATATAACACACGAAACATCTTGAGTAGGAAAATGTAAACTTTAAATGTGTATGCTTTGTGTATTTTGCTTTCATCCCACCCGCTCCCATTTCCCGTGCACACAATATTCAAAGTAATAATGTTGCGTTTAAAAGACAGGATACCTGGCCTTGAATTCACCAACCATTCTTGAGAATATTCTTAGACTTAAGCCCAAGTATGCACATTTCAATCACACATATTTCTATAAGTTTAAAGGATAAACGTCCATAAGAAGCTGCTATGTATATATATAATAAATTCTAATGAATAGCAACTTCATGCGATTGCTTATCTTTGAAGGTCATGGGAATATTTAAGTCTAAGAATAGTCTAAAGAATGGTTGGTGAATTCCAAGCCAGGTTGAACACATATAACACAGCATTTAAGTCACCGCTACTATAGTTCCAAACGGTGACGATTGCGAATTAACATATGTACAGTTATTGTCCTTAAACACTTCGAAGTTTGGTGCTGAAACTAATTCGGTAATAATATAAAAACATGAGAAAAAATGTTGACTAAAACCTTTGATTTATGTCTCTGAAATTGGTTTAAAACCTGCCTCAATAACACGAGTTAATTCCAGCGTTTAGCGGGTCGCTTTCAATTATTTATTAAACATGATAACATACATATAGATATATAAAGAGTAACTATTTTGCAATAGTATTCTGCTAATATTCATGGTATGGTGGCTCATTTCTGTCACTTTCGTTCTTTCAGTGCCAATTGTCAATAACAATAAAGATACATGAACATATTGTAGAAACGTAGTGTGCATGTATTTCTAACCACACCAATATAACTCCGGCATAAATGAAGGACTGGGTGTGAAATTTGAGTCGGGCACAAATGAAGGACTGGGTGTGAAATTTGAGTGGGTACATTCCATACGGCCTGGTAGTCTCCGTTTGTACACCTCTAGCATAGTTCAGTTTGCCTCATGCATCCCATACCATGACCATAGCATTATTACGCTGCGAAAGGGCAATGTATCCGGATTGATCAATAGAAAATAAAATGAAGTTTACAAATATTCCAGGTCTTTTAGTTATTCCTGGAGCTGCGTTTGGTCAGATGTTTGGCGGGTTCGTCCTCCGACGATGGAAGCTTAAAGTTCAGACCATTTTAAAATTCACTATTGTCGTCGTGGTCCTGGCTGTTCTCTCAAAGGCTTGTTTCTTCATACAGTGTGAAAATCACTCCGGCTGGAGTACCAACTACAGTAACAGGTAAATACTTATATAAAATTCTATACCCACCATCAGGGACCAGAGCATTGACTGGGTGAAAGTCCACTTCTGCTTACATGGCTGGTCTAGGGTGGGGAGGTTTTTAGAATGCTATTGAATTGGGGTTTTAAGGCGCACCAACACATGAAAGGTTATATGACGCCTAACAGGAATGAACATGCCAGGCTCATCTTCCATGTACATCGAGATAAAATATGGAGAACGGGCCTAGAACCGTCTCACCCTGAACTGCAGAGTTGCTGCACATTCTGTTGTAGACACTCCATTTACGCTGGAGCCACGTTATAGTTTTTCTGCCACTGCTCTAGTGATATGAGGGAAATGGCACCTGAAACAATGCAGGGGTCATGATGAAGACCTTTAATGAGCATGAACAAAAAATGATAAAATGAACATGAATTTGGACGGATGGGGGTAGAGTGTGGGGGTGGGGTGAGGTTCTACCCCTAACGGGATCTGCAGTGGCCCTATTTTTTGCCCCGTAATCACACGGGGCCGGCTGAAAACGATTAATTATTTAGAAACAATAGTTATTTAAAAGGTATTATTTTCTAACAGTACTAATAAGAAGTTGGCCGTTTAAAAAAAAGTAACCTAATACAGCTTCACCTGATTAGGCATTGTATTACCATTCCTGTTACACCAATATATATATACTGAACAAAAAAGGTTTAGCACAAATTTTAAGGGACATCGATTAAACATATGAACATTGATATTATTGTTTGAAGCTGTTAGAAATGCTAAGTAAGTGTGTGATTTTCAAACAATTGTGTTATTTTATTATTTTTTAAGGGAAGTATCAGAATTACCTCCCATATATTTAAAGGAAAACTTATTTCGTTATACAAACGTTTTTCTTTGGACACGGCATTGATTAGAATTGACCATTCTGATATTTAATAACCGCTAACGTGTTCACAAAAAAGTTATTCTCAAACAAAAACGTTCCAAATTTCGTAATTTTAAATTAACATCCATTTTCATTGCAATGAGAACGATTTTCGATAATCTATACAATTATAATCTCAACATATTTGCTTTATTTATTTTTTATCACCGACTTTGTTTGCAAATGACTGTAGCATAATTAACTGTCTTATCTATGCCACTTTATCATTGACCCCGAACATACACGGCTTCGTGTCTCGTCTATGGCACTGACATGCATTTTATGTTCTGCATTTATTTTGTTCAGTATATTTGAAGTTACAGTACTCTTTAAACAAGCGAGACCTACATGTAGGTATAACACTCTTCCCACTATCGCTTACTGAATACATTGATTGAGAGTGTAATAACTGTAAATAAATACTTAATGTCATAGATGTATTGATTGCTAGACAAACTAGTATAGGGTAAATGTAACGTAGAAACGGCAGTATTGACATAATGCGCAGTCCTTTAACTACGTATTAAATTACAGAAACGTAAGAATGCTATACAATAAAAGTTTCCATAATTTGAAAATAACATCCGAATTTTAGACCACATGTTTTGTTTTCCAGCTTTTGCGATTTTATTTGTGTATGTGTTGTTGACCATAAGTCTCTCTGAATGTTTTGTTTCAGTTGCAACGGTAACTGCAAGTGTGATACAAATGCGTACGAAGTCGCCTGCAACCAAGATGGCGTCAAGTATTTCTCGCCCTGTCTAGCCGGCTGTAAAAGCATACTTGACGAAAAGGTACCTTATTATATATACATACGATATATCGGTAATGTATTCATTATTTTCACCGATATATCGGTAATGTATTCATTATTTTCACATTTTGAGCAGAAATACTTAAAAGTAGATAAAGAAATAACTGTTTTAAGATATAGAAAGTTAATAAAGTTTCATTTTAAATGGAACGGCTTGCCTTGCTAAGTAACCATACGGTGGATGAGTGGACATGAGAGATGTTGAAATAACACGAGGTTATTTCATAAAATGATATGTATTAAACATTACTATGATTATGTTCCGCGAAAACCAATGATATTATCCGAGATTATTACGTAGTTTATTACGTCTCTGGTATTATTTACGATAAAATGCTTTCTATTAACCCTTAACCTGCTGCATATATATAATGGACTGTTCTTTCTTCGAATTAAGACCATTCCATTTATATGACAGTTTTTTTTTGGGGGGGGGGGGGGGATTGACTGATCAGGATCCGCCATTGTAAACACTGATCAGCCAGATCTGGGTTTACAATGGACGCAAAGGCTATTGTAGTCGTGCTTAACGGGTTAAGGGTTAATACAGAAGAGTGTATTGCACATAATAACTACCGTTACAATCGAATTGTATTTTAAGGCGCACCAACACATGAAAGGTTATATGGCGCCTAACAGGCATGAACTACCGTTACAAAAAGTCATTGCATAAGGTTGTAACATACTTGATGTCATGTTATCCCTTATCTGATACTCTCCCTACCTATGTGATGTGTTTACAGGACGTAAACCCACAGTTCATGTTTTACTTGAAATGATTGGTATGTAAAACGTAGGGTGTCTCTAATACCACTAACAATACTAAAATTACTGTGTTACAGACATTCACCGACTGCACGTGCATAGAGTCTGCAAACAACAACACGTCTGTTTCCATTGACAACTGCCTTGCATCAACGTGCAATCCGATGCTGTACGCCTTCCTTTTTATGATATTTCTGTCTGCGTTCCTGGTTTCTGCCAGCACAGTTCCCGCCTTACAAATCGTTCTCAGGTAAGTAGGATAACGATGGAGGAATATTGTATGACTCAGGTGGCACTTGGCAACTTATTGTTTTACATGCTGATTGAAATTGCTTTGGGACGAAGCAACTAATGTTGGAAGTACTATGATCAGTTGTTTACCACAATTTCTTAATACTGATATTATTCCAGGTGTGCTCACGAGGATGAGAGAACATTCGCTCTGGGGCTCCTCAATTTTATCGTCCGTGTCATTGGTAAGTAGTGTATAGTGCCGTCCGTGTCATTGGTAAGTAGTGTATATTGGCGTCCGTGTCATTGGTAAGTAGTGTTTATTGGCGTCCGTGTCACTGGTAAGTAGTGTATAGTGGCGTCCGTGTTATTGGTAAGTTGTGTATAGTGGCGTCCGTGTCATTGGTAAGTAGTATATAGTGGCGTCTGTGTCATTGATAAGTAGTGTATAGTGGCGTCTGTGTCATTGGTAAGTAGTGTATAGTGGCGTCCGTGTCATTGGTAAGTAGTGAATAGATGCGTCCGTGTCATTGGTAAGTAGTGTATAGTGGATTCCGTGTCGTCAGTGTTATTGGTAGGTAGTGTATAGTGGCGTCCATGTCATTGGTAATTATTTAATAGTGGCGTCCGTGGCATTGGTAAGAAGTGTATAGTGGCGTCCGAGTCATTGGTAATTAGTGTATAGTGGCGTCCTAGTCATTAGTAATTAGTGAATAGTGGCGTCCGTGTCATTGGTAATTAGTGTATAGTGCCGTCTGAGTCATTGGTAATTAGTGTATAGTGGCGTTTGAGTCATTGGTTATTAGTATATAGTGGCGTCCGTGTCATTGGTAATTAGTATATAGTGGCGTCCGTGTCATTGGCAAGTAGTGTCTAGTGGCGTCCGTGTCATTGGTTATTAGTATATAGTGGCGTCCGTGTCATTGGTAATTAGTGTATAGTGGCGTCCTAGTCATTAGTAATTAGTGAACAGTGGCGTCCGTGTCATTGATAATTAGTGTATAGTGCCGTCTGAGTCATTGGTAATTAGTGTATAGTGGCGTTTGAGTCATTGGTAATTAGTGTAGAGTGGCGTCCGTGTCATTGGTAATTAGTGTATAGTGGCGTCCATGTCATTGGTAAGTAGTGTCTAGTGGCGTCCGTGTCATAAGTAGTGTATAGTGTCCTCCAAAATAATTGATTTTATTTATATACATGTAATTTAATTTATTATTTCCATTATGATATGGCCAATAGCTTCTCTGTTGATAGAGGAACAGTGTTGAATATTAATTACACTATACCATATATGTTTAGCGGGCACGTGTCCTCTTTATTTGGTATCGGTAGCATCGTTTCGTATTTAAATCTTGATTAATTTAAGGAACGATTCCTGGACCAATTTTGTATGGAGCCGCCATAGATTCCAGCTGCAATGTATGGGGAAGTAACTGTGGTCACAGGACGTCATGTTGGCTGTATGACAACGCCAACATGGGCAAATATCTCGCACTACTCGGGATTGGTTTCACCGCCATTGCATTATTCTTTTTAATCATGGCATACACGCTGTATAAAGCGCCAGTGGAACGGAAGACGGAACCTGTGGCTTTGGAAATGGACTCGGTCATGGTGAATGAGAAGGACCGGAAGACGGAGCATGTAGCTTCGGAGATGGACTCGGTCATGGGGAATGAGAGGTGTCAATATAATGGGGGTACATTTGGGAGTGTACCGACTTCTCAGGACGATATTCAGGTTTCTCGCTTATGATACTTGGGTGTGTTAGTGCACTTACGCATATAAGCATTATACAGAACTAGCATAAAGGTGCTTTATAATCTGTCTATAGGTTATCATGTATATTTGAATTGTGTGGTACTTAATGCAAGAAAAACGACACTCGAGCCAATCATCAGTGTAGGATAAGTGCATTTGTTTGTATATTTTTCAGTTTTTGAATTGAACGGATGGATTTCATTGGCTTGGAAGAATGCCAGCCTATAAATATGCTATAACGATGATGTATACAAAATGATATGTAATTATAATCACTTTGAAAAATATCTAAAGCACGAACTAAAATACAACCAGGAGTAATAGACGTTCATTGTTGTTATTATATTTGAATTTCATTTAGCATTGAGAATACGGACTGAATTCGCAGAATTATAAATCTCCATTGCATTTTCACAGTTTAATAATTGTAACTGAAGGTTAATATGTACATACATATAGATAGCTGTGTACCTTTGTGAAAAGGAAACCCGCAATGAAATTGTCAAAGTTTGAGATAAAGTATATGTTAACTATTGCATTTTAAATACGGCCGAGTCTTATTTTAGAGTATAGATGGCGTCAGACGTCCTTTAGGGAATATATGATATCTATGAAGACATTGTGTCCATCCATGTTTAGTAAATGTATCCATGTATATAGTGAGTTAAATGTATGTGCCTTTTGTTTTTATTGTTAAAGTTTTTATAAAGAGGCGAAAACACACTCGTGCATAGTTATGTTAAAGTTTTTATAAAGACGTATAACCGTATTCATGCATATTTATATAGTACTAAAACGTTTGATAAAAGCACTCAGAGGGCTGTCTATACGAGAAAAAAATGAAAATATATTTTAATTTTCTTTTTCTTTTTTCTTGTTATATCTTTGAATAGTTTAAAGTTACATTATTTCCGTAATACGAGGTATATAATTCTATTTGTGGCCTTTTGTTTCTGATCGCCCACAATAAAACAGTGACATTTAAATTGATAATTGAATTGGGTTTTAAGGCGCACCAACACATGAAAGGTTATATGGCGCCTAACAGGCATGAACATGCCAGGCTCATCCTCCATATACATCGAGATAAAATATGGAGTATGGGCCTAGGACCTTCTCACCCTGAACTGCAGAGTTGCTGCAAATTCTATTGTAGACACTCCATTTACGCTGGAGCCACGTTTATTGTTTTTCTGCCACTGCTCTTATGATGTGAGCGAGATGGCACATGAAACAATGCAGGGGTCATGATGAAGACCTTTAATGAGCATGAACAAAAAATGACAAAATGAAATGGGTGGGGTCCTACCCCTCTGCATGTGACGGTGTGTTTACCCCGGCAACCACACAGGTTTTTTTAAAAATGGTTTAATGCAACACTGCTGTATCTTACTCTTTATGTATATGAAGTTACAACAGTGTTGCGCTGAACCATCGAAGTATTAACGTTAGTGTTTATTTTATATTGAGTATATTATTGTATAGATATATGTTTCGAATAAAAAAAGACACACACAAACTGTACACAATCTTGTTTTTTATTCAACCCCAACAAATATGCTCAGCATTTAAAACACATATATAAAACAACATCTGCTATAACACAACATAAAGTATGCTCAACGGTTATTAATGTAACCGACCTGTCCCATTAAAAGGACACACGGCAATCTTGATTTTGTTTTAAACTCGCGGCGTTCTCTACCTTATTTGCATTTGTTCAATCATTATATTAATTAAAAGAATAGTATAATTGAATTGAATTGGGTTTTAAGGCGCACCAACACATAAAAAGGTTATATGGCGCCTAACAGGCATGAACATGCCAGGCTCATCTTCCATGTACATCGAGATAAAATATGGAAAATGGGCCTAATACCTTCTCACCCTGAACTGCAGAGTTGCTGCAAATTCTATCGTAGAAGCTCCATTTACGCTGGAGCCACGTTTATTGTTTTTTTGCCACTGCTCTTTTGATGCGAGCGAGATAGCACCTGAAACAATGCAGGGATCATGATGAAGACCTTTAATGAACATGAACAAAAAATGATAAAATAAACATGAATTTGGGGGATTCTACCCCTCTGCCTACCCCTCCTAAGGGATCTGCAGTGGCCCTATTCTTTGCCCCGTGACCAAACGGGGGCACCCGGGAACCACACGGGGCAAGAATAGTATAAAGCAAATTGTTTTTGCATATTATTAACTGTTGATAATATTGCACCAATAATATATTTAAACCAATGGTACAATAAAAAACAGGATGAACTCAAACTTGTATTTAATTATATGCAAGCATGTTTAAAGTAAAACTGCTAAGTACTGGATTAATAAATAGAGACGCTGATGTCAATGCTTGATACAAACTTCAAGACTGCTTCGTGCCTCTTTAACATGTTGATCTGTCGATTGGAAGCCAATGTAAAAAGTGTGGACCTGCTTTTGTTTATAAAATATTTTTGTTCAAAAATCTATTTAACAATGTTCTTACATAAAATACATTTCAAAAGTTATATCAGAAAATTCTCAAAAACAGTTTTAATGAATGTCTTTGAAAACGACAAAGTTTATTTAAAATACTTATCTGGTTAGTTTACATGCTTCTCGGTATAATAAAACAACATTTTATGTACAAACAAATAATGAAATACCCTAAGTGTTTGCGTGTGTTCTGGCGTGCGTGAGCGTGCAATTCTAATGAGGTCTACACTTGGTCATTCGGTGAAGATACATACAAGGTGACGAAACCATGTGATTTTGACGATGGGGTTCACGGCAAAATTATCAACAAAGCCCTCGGTTCAGGTAAGTTTTTTCTTCATACACTCAAGTGCTTTTAATCGAATGGTACATGGCTACGTAAGACCTTTCCTTTTGGAAAAAATACTAAAACAACAAATAATACAGCAAATAGTATTCCTTCAATGTTTCATTATTCACAGAGTACGCGTTTGGCTCAATCATGTGAGCAAACTTAGGATGCAACATTTTGCAAACTATTTACGTTAAATACAGTACTGAACTAGCTCAATTTTTCAAAGAGCTACTTCAACATTTATGAAGTTCTTGTTACAAAGTGTAGTGTGATTAAAACGTCTACAACATCACAGTTGTGCCCTTTCTCTAGTTAACTGCAACTTTCTTTTTAAAAAACATCTTGGGATTTCTTTGGAATATTATGTGCAATTAAGTGCAGTATATACAATATATAGCGGAAATTCCCGTGTTGCGTTTTCATATCACTTGAGTGTATTTAACGAATTGTGTTCAGCTAAAGCACAGTGGCCTACATAGAGTGCTCTTTCATACGCCGCAAACGGCAAATCGATTTATCCCGTACTTTCTGAGATTTGCCCTCGCAGAATTGTACACGGTCATATCCTTTTCTCATTTCTACGATTTTCATAGGGTTAATCTCAGAAAGCACCGGTAAAACGGGATTAATTTTTGCGGAGGGGAAAATAGCTCACTTTGTAGGGTTATGTGCGCTTTAGATAAACAAAATTAGTTAAATATTAACAAAGTTATAAAAATATACCTACTTCGAGCACGTTGTTGATATTTTTTTTATCAAAAGGGTCACAGTGACATAGTATATAAAAGAATAACAACACAATGTTACAGTTTAAAAATCGAACGTCATATATAACCTTACATGTGTTGAAAATGACGTAAAACACCATGCAAACAAACAAGCAAAAAACATACTAGTATTAATTGTAAATATATACTGAAAGGAAAAAGAAACGCGACACGGGAATTTCCGCCATATATTGTATGTACAATATGCTGCTGTTAATCGAATGGTACATGGCTACGCAAGATCTTTCGTTTCGGAAAAAATATTAAAACAACACGTAACACAGCAAATAGTATTCCTGCAAAGTTTTATTATTGACAGAGTACGTGTTTGGCTCAAGCATGTGAGCAAACTTAGGATGCAAAATTGTGCGAACTCTACGTTCAATACAGTACTGAACTGGCTCAGTTTTTCAAAGAGGAACTTCAACATTTATGAATTTCTTGTTACAACGTGTACTGTGATTAAAACGTCTACAACATCACAGTTGTGTCCTTTCTCTAACTAACTGGAACTTTTTTTTTACAAAACATCTTGAGATTTCCTTGGAATATATTGGAAATAAGTGTGCAGTATATACAATATATAGCGGAAATTCCCGTGTCGCGATTCTTTTTCTTTTCAGTATATAATAACCAACACGTAAATATCAATATATAGTAAAACCAATAAACAAATCACATTTGAGAGCAATTTTTTGGGCATCTATGAGCACTTTTCAAAAATAATTGATAAAAGCATGCCATGTAGGTCGTGCATGGAATTTATATAAAAAAAAGCAGGTGTATATAAAAACACACACATAGTAAAATAAATATTAACAATGTTCGGGGAGCAATAAATAAGCAAAAGTAATAGTTGATTACAATATCTGAGATTCCATTGGAATGTTGTTATATCAAACAATAAACAGTTGTTTGACATATATGAGATTCTATTGCAATGTTCTATCAAAGCAAAAATACTTATTTTTGAGATTCCATGTGAATGTTCTAACGAAGCAAAACTCAATAATTAATATTATATATTTGAGATTTCGTTAGACTCTTCTATCGAAGCAATCAAATCTTGCAATACACTTGAAATCTCATGTAAATGTTCTATCAAAGCAAAATAACAATCATTAATTGAAAATATCTGAGACTTCATTGGCATTTTCTAAAGAAGCAAAACTAATCTTGCAAGCTTTTTAAATTCGTTTAAAAGTTCTATCGAAGAAAAACCAATCATTATTAGAAAATACTTGGGATTTCGTTGGAATGTTCTATCGAAGTAAAACCACTCATAAATTGAAAATATTTGAGTTCCTTGGAATGTTCTGTTGAAGTAAAAATAACTTCTCGCTGAAAACAAGATTCAGACGAGATCAAGTATAAAATGTGCCCTCTACCTAATAAGAAAGAGTTTACAGTCGGCCTACTATAGTACAAAAAGAAAACACATAATCATATGATACCATACAGTTTATATGTTCTGTGCCTAAACGTGTTTAGTTTTAGAAAACGTTTCGTAGAAATACTCGCGCCTCGATCAAGTTGACCGCCATTTGAAAGCTTGCAGGACGAAGCAGAAGACCCCCAATTATACAATTTTAGGTATATCCTCTCCCGGGCAGGACATCACTCTTTATTTGGGATCAAACAAAACAAACCATACCAACTTCTTGGAATATTCAAATTCTATATTATACAAGTTTCACATGAGTGGAATTTGTAAAGCAATATGAACCATCAGGCGCGTACCTGGAGGCTTTTTTCCCATTACGCAAGATTGGGTTTGACCGTGCTAGGGGGATCCGGGGGCATTCTTCCACGGAATTTTGTTTAAAATAAAGACGCCAAATTGTGCATATAAAATACGGTAAAATAATTTTTGATTCTCAGATTTTCATTACGCAGCTGCGTATCTGCGCCCTGTAAACATGTAGCCTTGTAAACATGTAGCCTTGTAAACATGTAGCCTTGTAAACATGTAGCCCTGTAAACATGTAGCCTTGTAAACATGTAGCCCTGTAAACATGTAGCCTTGTAAACATGTAGCCCTGTAAACATGTTCAGAGGCTTAACACATACATGTTATGCGTTTAGGTTATGGAACACTTTCCTAACCCTTTCGCCGCCAAATTTCAAATGTCGTCTGCTAAAATTCGAATTAAAACCTTCCAGGTATATTTTATTTATAAAGTGTTATGGAACACATTGTTACTGAGTGGCGAACAGTGTAAACTCTGATCAGCCTGCACATAGTTTGCATGTCGATCTGGGTTAACAATGGTCGTAAAATTAATGTTTTCGCCTGTGGCAGCGAAAGGGCTAAACAAGTTAGGTTGTAAACAGCGTTTAAGACAGTGTTTAGGATCTAAACACTATTTTTACAGTAGGTGTAGTCATGTTTGTATATGTCAAGAAGATACATGATTTTTGTATATAAAAAAGTGTTGATATAAAAATACTACTTACTTACTTACAAACTGCTATAGTTGTTTAAAGACAGTGCTAACTTAATAGTAAAATCAACGTCCTATAAATAAAATATACATGTTGTACATCACTTGTTCATGGGAGTCTAGTCCTCCAGTTAACACATGATAAAACATGATACTATATCTTAAGTAAAATTAATAAATGAACCTAAAGTACAACAATGGCACTTTACAATAGTAGCACGTTTTCTCTTCGTTGATTTGTTAATGTCTGAAACTTCACGGCATTTACAAGAAGCTTGTTGCGACAGTACACTACGGAGTTTCTTTTTTGCATGTGAATTACTCCAAGAAAGAGTTTGTTAAATTTTGATCCAATTAATTTGTGACAACAATGACCCAATGGCACATGTTAGACAGACGCTTGCTGCTGCACCGCTTCCTTTCGATATGCTGGAATGAGTCTGTCGAACATCACCTGACACAGACGTTCTATGTCAAACTCCTGATTCCAACCCCAGTCGGCACGTGCACGGGAATCGTCGAAAGCCATTGGCCAGCTGTCGGCTGCAGGAGACAAGCATACACAAATAGTCAATGCTAACTAGGGACGAGTGACAATTACGTTTACCAAAGAATAGATAGTCAATGGCATGTGTGTGCATATCATTATACCCACGTTTTTGAAAAAAAATCAGGGTATATTAAAATCGCCTCCGTTTGTCCGTCTGACCATCCGTCCGTCTGTCCGTCGCTACGCTCCCTTCTTTCGGTTGCTTAATGGTGAATATTTCTCTTCATAACCTTTATCCTATACATAGTGCTCTCGGCGTTGATAAATACAAGGTGTTTACATTCTAAACACATACGTGTAGTAACACATACGTGTAGTATCAAATGTTTTGGGCAAAACACGTAACTTCAGTCACATTCCAAAGGGTTGGACAATGTGTTTACACCAGGATAATGCAGTCTAAATACATACTATCAAATGGTTTGGGCAAAAACTTAACTTCAGTCACATTCCAATGGGTTGAACAATGTGTTTACACCAGGATAATGCAGTCAAGAAACATAAGATCAAACGGCTAGGGTGAGCGAAGTCTTAATAAATAATGTAATCATTGAAGTGCTGAATGCAGCGGGCTTTGTGTAACGAACACAATCTGAATAAGATAAACATGCCATGAATAACAAAGTGCAGGAAAAAATAATATAAATGGGGGAAAATAGCGCCCAACGCAGGGTGTTATTGCAATTTGTAATTTTTGCATCTTGTCAATTGATATAGCGTTCAGATCCGCAATGCCCCTCTACCTTTCTGTTCTTGCACGACTAGACCCTGAACTCTACAATCTATGAAAGTTTTGAGCGAATCCGATCCTAAATACAGGAGATATAACGATAACAAGATTTCTATATATGCTATATTCCAACACAATAACAATCCAGTGGTGTCTAAACATGTTTATTCATTCGGTCTTATCATTAATAATAATTCACTGACATCTTGAATCACTAAATAACTTTCGAAATAGTTGTTGCTATATACAATTATACATAATAAAGCAATAATCATGTTCTTTTCACGTTCTATCTGAAGTAAAATCAAATAAAACAATGCCGTAACCAGAACGTTTTATCCCCAATATGATCAACTATTTTATTAGGTTAAACAAGGACAATTCTGTAGACACAATTGATATATTGTCATTTGGAATATTATTGTTTTCCTATAACATACATAGCTCGTCTTAGTTTAAGTCAGTTCTACTCATTACATTCAGTTCTTCTCATTACATTCAGTTTATATAAAACCCGGAGGCACTATTTATCTACGCGGAGGCATATAATTTGAACGCTATTCGGCTGCCACTTGTGCTATTTTAGTTCCGAAATCTGGCTGGGTATATCATTATGTTAACATTGCAGCGGGGAGTTTGCAAACATGTCTTAAGCAAGCATACCTAACTCCAGATACCTACAAATGGCTTGAGCAAAGTGTTTATACTAGTTAGTATACATAAGTACAAATACTTACCGATTGCTTGTCTTCCATCTGGTTTATATGTCATTTCAAAATCTGGAACATATCTCTTCACCATCTCTGTCAAGATTCTGGGAGAGAAACTCATGGCGCTGATATTGTACGTTCGTAATTTTAGTTTCTCGCTTGGTAACTAGAAGTAAATGAAACAAGTTTTATTTCCGAATTTAGCCTAAACATCACAATTAACGACAATATATTCATAAAATGTCATTCAATCCGTTTTAAAAGGTTTTCAATATGCAGTAAACATCTTAAACTTTATCTTATTTGCTTATTGTTTTCAAATGCACATGTACGAAATTGTATACTAGTATTTAAACTAAAATATCGACCGTCATATATGACCTAACATGTACTCAAAATGGCGTAAAACGAATTTAAACAAACAAAACATAGTCAAAAGCTCTCACTCACGTTAATGATTATTTACTTACTTCCATGTACTCTACAATAGATCTTAGACAGTCTTCGATGTACATCATTGGTAGCATAGTGTCTGGTTCAAGGTAGCACTGATATCGGCCCATCTTCAGGGCTTCGTGGAATATGGCCACAGCGTAATCTAAAAAAAGCAATCGTTAGTAAACAAATAAAGCCAATAGCTCCTCGCAATGAATAACCATACGTTTAATCAGAATCTGCAGATAATATATTTGCTTAGCAAATTAATCACACCAGGCTTATGCTATCCAACAAGAGCATTTGCAACATCTCGATCACTTCTTCGATGCATCTCTTGAATGTCCATATATTGGTTATGTCATTCTAGCATGGCGCACCGTAGATTCCCACCAAAAGGAATTTGCATTTAAAATCAAAGTTATTATCAGTTTTGCAATGCCATTAAGCCGATTGTTTCATCTATAGTTTATTTACATGAAAATAGTGATACACTTGCAGCTGTATTGTAAATAACAAACATCCAAGGCAAATCGTACATGTGTGGCTAACGGCTATATTGTTTATATAGCAACAGTGCACTATTTTCTGTCCCGTTGCCTTCCGGCTAACAAAATGTCAAGATTTTGAATATACCGACGAGGCATGATCACGAAAAATGGCCGAGTTTTCACGTATACCGATAAGTAAGGCCCAAGATTGGTTAAAATAACTAAAAATAAAATAGTAAATGCGTGACGTATGTATTTTGTCAATCTGATGGGAAATAACCAAGTAGTTTTAGAGAAGAATACAACTTGTCAAGTGTTGTCTATATCCCTTGATGTCCAACACTTATTTCCCTTTATAACAAGAAAACCTCATGCTTATTATTCGTCCGACGAATATAGTTGTGCTTACGTTTGTAAAGAGTGCCACCGGAAGGAGAAGTAATTAATGGAGACCAATTTTTATTTTCTTTCTTTACTAAATTGAGCAAATGAACTGACATGATAATTACATTGCCATTGGAATATACATGCTGATTTAACACTATAAGACGAGTTTTACATAGTATGTACACTTTCGGAAAAAACATCTTTGTTTGTATCGAGTGTTTACCAAAACTGTGTTTCTCCTAAAAACGTGTTCAGTGAACTTCACAACTTCTAGGCATACAGGAAGTAAGTCACTGTGATATTCATGCCTGGTGTAGATACAGGAAGTAAATCACTGTGATATTCATGCCTGGTGTAGTGGTGTAGATACAGGAAGTAAATCACTGTGATATTCATGCCTGGTGTAGATCACTGTGATATTCATGCCTGGTGTAGTGTGATATTCATGCCTGGTGTAGATATTCATGCCTGCCTGGTGTAGATGCCTGCCTGGTGTAGAGTTCCCAAATATATAATCCCTAACTCGTTTTGTGATAAAAGGCATTTTTGAGTATTTAAGGCCTGTTTTTCTGGCTGAAATGACTTTACTGACTTGTTTGTGATAGCTAAAAAACATTTGTATGGTTGTATGATGATTTTATTTATCAACTTGACAGTTTTGAAAGTGAAAGTAGAACACATTTAAGAGGTGCCGAATGAATGCAGTTTGTTCACGGTGTCAACAAAGATCAGAATTTTATTTTCTTATATGCCACATGACCCCTACTATTCTCAGCAGTTTTCTAGAGAGGCAGGTCTCATGACTAAGAACATGTAAGTGAATCTTAGTTTGAATTTCATTTTGAAAAATGGCTAACTAGAAAGCTTGGACAATATTGCATGGCCTCAATGGGATTTGATTTACTTCCGGTACACCTCTACTGATGTCCCAGAATCAGCCAATTAGCAGCTTCATATCGATAGCTATTTTCGGAACGGAGCCTATATTTCATGGGATTATTATGTACGTCCATCTATTTGTAAAGTTATACTAGATGACGGAATGTACGGTAAGGTCTGATAATGGGAGGCTTTCATCCCCAAAACATTGCTTATATTACCTATACTATTTTATTTTATTAGCATTATTACATCTGTAATATATGACAAGTGTTTTACACTAATTTTACATCGTAAATTATTGGTATACGCTACAAGCTTCAATACTCTCTGTTCCCGAGCACCTGCTATTTCCGATAGTTTTCATTACAAAAACTAATGACGACTTGATGCTTTGTATCACAATTTTCTTGTCTAAGCTGTATTCCCAAATAAATGACTGTATTGGATATGCTTATGTGCGACACGCCGTGTGTTGAGCATGCATCATTCCATCCATTTCTCCAGTCTGTATTTATGTTCTGCAAACAATAATATAAAATAATGGCCTGTTTATTTAATGGCCCGTTTATTAAATTAACTATTCTGCCATAATATTACCTGTTGTGCCGCCTCCTGGGTTGGTATCGGATGATATTACCCCTGGGAATCGCAGACTTCGGAAGTCCAGACCAAACCGGTGGTTGTAATACTGAAACAGTGTATAGGTAAGATGAAGACCATAACTCGGCTAATTATAAAACTACATGTGCATACAGACGCACGTTAACTTTAAATTACATCCTTGATATTATCATCTAGACGGAACATATCCTAACCCTATTGTGGGATGGAATCATGTACCGTTCCTTTTATATAAGTATCATATAATTGGTTTCATGTGAGAATCGAATAAGAATCGTCTGATACCTATATATGGCAAATTGGTAATGTACTAGTGCCAGTTTTACCCGGCCATGGACTGTACCCACGACCTCCCGCAAGCGAGGCTGACTTTACCACTAAGTCACGCCGCGGTTAAGTATATATGTATAAAGAAACGCAACTCGGGAATTTCCTCTATATATTGTATTACAATATGCTGCTGTTAATCGAATGGTACATGGCTACGTAAGACATTTCCTTTCGGAAAAAAAATACTGAAACAACACATAATACAGCAAATAGTATTCCTTCAAAGTTTCAATATTGACAGAGTACGCGTTTGGCTCAAGCATGTGAGCAAACTAAAAATGCAAACTCGTTTGTTAAATACATTACTGAAATAGCTCCATTTTTCAAAGATGAACTTCAACATTTATGAAATTCTTGTTACAAAGTGTACTGTGATTAAAACGAGTCCGTTCTCTAACTAACTGCAACTATTTGTTATGCAAAACTTCTTGGGATTTCTTTGGAATATTATTTGAAATTATGTATGCAGTATATACAAAATATAGCGGAAATTCCCGAGTTGCGTTTCTTTTTCGTTTCAGTATAGTTGCAATGCTTACCTCTCCCATCAGTTCCGCGTGCACCTTAGCAACGCCGTATATGGTTCTGGGACGCTGTATCGTCAGATCTGGTGTCGGGTTACGGGGCGAGTCAGGACCGAACGCTCCTGTAAAACAGCATACAGATCGGCATTACATTGTATTTACACTACACTAAATCTTGATACAGATTCAAGTCTCTATCCTGCCATCAAATGGCAAATTTTCAACATTTGTTCATCGTTTCTAAACCTAGTGACTACGAGGTATATAATTATATAACTTACATATTTTGAGAACCCAAACTCTATAAACACAATATAACGGCTTTAACCAGCCATACCAAACCCCAAACAGAAGCGTCGAATTAAGAGTTACCAACTAAAATTCATTTTACCCATATTCAATCACGGGAACCCGTGAATCTATATTTTTAATCAGCACAGATACATTATAGTATATGACCTGAACACCTGAACAGAGCTTTGATGAACGGTTTCGTAGTGTAATTTTGCCGTTATTTTGCGGGTTAAGTTTCTTTATGATACAGCTGTTAAAGGGACACTGTCCGAAAGTAAGCAGCTATTGAGCATAACCAAATAACTGTTTGACTTTTATTCAGTGGAATGTAGACCTAAATAAGTATGCAGTAATGTCTTCGTGAGTTAGTGCATTAAGTTTTCTATATAGAGTGTCTTACGTAATACATCTGGCCCGTTTAGCTCAGTTGGGAGGGCGCTCGATAAATGCGCTCTCGGTTATTATTATACACGAGTGTAATTTTAGTGTGGGTTACGAGTTCAATCCCACGAAGCGGTACTACTTCTTTGTTTTGTACCCCTATTAAATTTCGTCGATCTTGTTGTTTTTTTGTAAATATTTAATAATGGTTGGTGTGTAATATTTGTCAACGTAATTATTGTGTGGTTTATAAGCGTAAAGTTACGGACATTATCCCTTTAAATATAGAATTGACTGATGAGTGTCAGTCAACCAGTCGTGTAAATATTGTCGAGCGTGAACATACCGTTGTCCTATATATGTGAAACATTTACTTAATGCAAACTAAATTATATTAGCAGTTCATGGCCATTTACCCCCTCAAGGCATTCGTGAAGTGCATGTTTACTGTAAAAAAAAATCTCATTTATTATTTAAAATTTAGGTTCATCTAATATCAAACAGTCACTGTAACGTAGTTATGTGAATTTTAAAACAGCACGGAGAAAAACCGTCATATTATGATGTGCCTTGCGCATGTCTGCACCACTTACCCCGTTTACTCGAATCCAGCGTCTTACTTGGTCTATGGCATACATTATTAATATAACCCAAACCTCCAGGGTGAAGCCATGTTTTACTCCCAAGAGCTTCATTTGTATTTACTCGATTCCTCGTACCAGTAAGATGCTTTAACAATTTAAATGTCATTAACCTGGCAGTTTCTGAGAAACTATTGTTGTTGGTTGTTTTTTCTCGTGAAATATAGGGGTGTTTGTGAAGGCTTTATCTCGGATCCACCCTGGCCAACATTAAATCGTTTTAACAGGTAATTAACATAATACAAAACCAGAACTCATACCACTCACCTATAGTACTGGGAACAAACAGTTTGAGACGGTACTGATTTGCTAGCTCCATTATATTGTGTAGACCCTCAATGTTCACTCGCATGGCCAGCGGGATGTTTTGTTCCCCTATGGCACTAAGCAGAGCACTGAAATGTACAATCCAGTCAACACGGTAGTTCACCACGATCTCCTGCAGGTTCTTAAAATCCAAAATATCCGCATATATGAATGGTCCTGAAAATAGTTTTAAAATATCCGCATATATAAATTGGCATGAACGTATTTTAAAATATCCGCATCTATCAATGGGTCTAAAACTAACATTTTCAAAATATCCGCATAGATAATTGGCAATTTCCGCATATTTGAATGGAAATAGTTTTTACTTAAACATGAGTCCATGTGTCCCTAATACCTCCTGGTAAAAGTGTATCAGTTTGCTTAGAAAAGGTTGTAACCAAAACTGTTAGCATTAAAAAAATAAGACGTTGAAGATATTTACATCACATTTTTAAAAATGTATGTGTATATGAAAAGTAGATATAAAAGTCGACTAGGAAATGTAGCATTCACAGAACACAGTCAACCAAAAATCACGCATTAACACAAACAACAATTACAATGTAAATAAAAGGCAAGGCATGTGACATCACAAACACAAACGAGTTGACAATATGGCTACCTTCTTGGAACGGTCAAGGGCAAAATGACCGCAGGGGGTTTAAACCAGGTTCAAGTGTACACCAAACCTCACTCTTGCCCTATTGTTATCCCAATAAAAAGGGACAGTGAAATTAAAGAAATCCCCGCCAGGTTATAGCATTAATAGGCAATATAAGTCAAACATATTGATGATCATGTATATATGAATATAAACAAGAAAATCAGTAGAACGATGGAAGTGCCTCGATATGTATCCTCAACTTATCATATGGACGTGTATCACCCAGCAGTATTCAATTCACACTTCAATTAGTAATGTTTGAGTTATGTTCCGAACAAGAATTATTAAGTATAAAATTGCAAGGGCAATAACTCTATTTGAATGAAGATTGGTTCTAGTTCCCTGCACTTTCTCTCATTGTGTGGAGTGGCATTGCAGTCATATCAGTAGTTTTGAATGTATGCTCCAGCCAAGAATGGGACGGACGGAAGGGCGGAAGGACGAACGGAAGGACGGACAAGGCAACGACTATATGCTCTGCCAAAATTTCAGCGAGTATGAAAACAAAAGCCTAGAAAGCCACAATGCAAATACATTGCATTAAATGTCGCGATATTGTATCGGATGCATTCTTACCGTTTTCCATAATGTGGTCAGGGGCTTTGATAATGTCGGACATAAGAACGTTATTTTGTCCATATCTCAATCTGAAACAAAGAATACATGTGCAGGTTTAAATAGACAATTAAAAACAACGAGTTTATGAAAATATCAGTTGTTAAAACCTAATTAAAGGGACACACGGCAATATTGACGTAGTAGGGTAGCATTAAAATTAGCACCCCGATTTATTAATCCAGAATCGTTTTGACTTTACATCCGCTAGACTATTTAATTAAATAAAAGGTGTTCAATTTAGACGTTTTTTTCTTCGATTATTCTATCTTAGTTTTAAAAGCAACCGTCATATATGGCTCACATGTGCTAACAAGGGCGTTGACTAACGGGGCATTAAACGCCCGTTTCCTAAAGTTTTTATGTTAAAAGTATTTCCTAGGTGTCAGGTCAATATAACCCTTACCTTTGACCTTCTAACAAAAAAACAAGCTGATAGGGGATGTTGTTTAACCAAGAGCACTATTTATATAACATTTCAAGACTGTAGATCAAATAGTTCATGAATAACAGCTGGGAAGGAATTTGTCACGATAACGATCACGATCAGGTCACAGTGACCTTGAAATCTGACCTACTAAGCTTAAAATAAATAGGCTTAAAATAAATAGGGGGTTGTTGTTTCAACATGGGTACTATTTCTGTAATGTTTCAAAACTGTAGGTCTAATAGTTACAAGTTACAGTGCATGTTGCGGTTTTGAAGTTGTAGTGTTGAAGGCGTATTTCCATATAAGGTCACAGTGATCTTGACCTTTGACCTACTGACCCCAAAAGCAATAGGACTCCTTTCACGTACGGCTGTGTACCTGTTTTATGAGTGTAGGTGTTTTGAAAGTTATTATGCAGAATTCCTATTTCCATATAAGGTGATTGTGTGACCTTGACCTTTGACCTATAGACCCAAAAAGCAATAGAGTTCCTCCTCTCACCTAGGGCAATGTAGCTTTATGAGTGTAGGTGTTACGGTGTTGGAAGTTATGGTGTGGAATGCATATTTTCATATAAGGCCACTGTGACCTTGACCTACTGGTCCGAAATGCGGTAGGGTTCCTCCTCTCACGTAGAGCAATGAACCTGTTATGAGTGTAGGTGTTACATTTTTGAAGTTATTGTGCGGGATGCATATTTCCATATAAGGTCACGGTGACCTTGACCTTTGAATTACTGGCCCCAAAATTAAAACAATAGTGTTCCTCCTCTCACCTAGGGCAATGTACCTATGAAGTTTGATGAGTGTAAGTGTTACGATTTTGAAGTTATTATGCGGAATTCATATTTCCATTCAAAGTAATTGACCTTGACTTTTGACCCCAAAATCAAATGGGTTCCTGCTTTCAACAAGGGTGATGAACCCTATGACATTCGTAAGTGTAGGTGTTACGGTTTTGAAGTTATCATGTGGAATTCATATTTCCATATACGGCGATGGTGACATTGACCTTTGGCTTACTGACCCCAAACACATTAGGGTTTCTCCACTCGCACCATGGGCAATGTATGTATAACGTTTTAAAAGTGTAGGTGTTTCAATTTTGAAGTTATCATGAGGAATGCGTTTTCCTGTATAAGGTGACAGTGACCTTGACCTTTAACCTACTGATCCCAAAAGCAATATGTTTCCACCTCTCACCTGGGGTAATGTACCTATGAAGTTTCATGAGTGCAGGTGTTATAGTTTCGAAGTTATCATCCGGAATGCATTTGTCTATATAAGGTCACTATGACCTTGACCGTTGACCTACTGACCCCAAAAGCAATATGGTTCCTCCTCTCACCTAGGGTAATGTACCTATTATGTTTTATGAGTGTAAGTGCTACGGTTTTGAAGTTGTAGTGTTGAAGGCATATTTCCATATAAGGTCACTGTGACCTTGACCTTAAACCTACTGGCCTAAAAAATGTACTTATGCAGTTTTATGAGTGAAGGTGATACAGTTTTGAAGTTATTATGCAGAATTTATGCAGAATTCATATTTCGATATAAGGTGATTGTGACCTTGACCGTTGACCTACTGACCCCAAAAGAAATAGGGTTTCTCCTGTCACCTAGGGCACTGTACCTATGCAGTTTAATGAGTGTAAGTGTAAAGGTTTCGAAGTTATCGTCAGGAATGCGTCTTTCTATATAAGGTCACGGTGACATTGAACTTTGACTTACTGACCTCAACCTTCTCTCACTTAGGGCAATGTACCTTTGAAGTTTCATGAGTGTAGATGTTATGGTTTCGAAGTTATCATCCAGAATGTATCTTTCTATATAAGGTCACGGTGACCTTGAACTTTGACCTACAGACCCCAAAAACAATAGGGATCTTCCTCTCACCTAGGGCAATGTACCTATAAAGTTTAATGAGTGTAGATGATGTGGTTTCGAAGTTACCGTCCGGAATGCTTTTTTCTATATAAGGCGACGGTGGGTGACCTTGACCTTTGACCTACAGATTCCACAACAATAGGGATCCTCCTCTCACCTAAGTATTATGGTTTCGAAGTTATCATCCAGAATGGGTCTTTCTATTTAAGGTCACGGTGACCTACTGACCCCAAAAACAATAGGGCTCATCCTCTCACCTAGAGAAGTTATCATCCGAAATGCGTTTTTCTATATAAGGTCACGGTGACCTTGACCTTTGACCTACTGTCCCCAAAACAATAGGGATCCTTCTCGCATTTAGGGCAATGTACCTATGAAGTTTCATGAGTGTAGGTGTTATGGTTTCGGAGTTGTCGTCCGGAATACGCAATTGTTTACGGGCGGACAGACATACAGACGGACGGACGGACGGACGGTTTTCAAACGGGCGTATAAAAAGACGTAAAACACCATTGAAAAAAATAAAAAAAATAAAACATATTGTTGGTGCAATATAATCAACAATTAGTAAATTTTGCAATGTTTTGAACTATTCAAATTAACATTGATTTGCAAATATGCAAGTTATTTAGATTCGCCGCGACTTAAATATCACAACAGAGATCTGATATTGGACGCAAATGAACCTTGTTTTAGGGTATTATGAAAAGTTCGGACAAATTTGCTTTTTGTTTGTTTCTATGGTGTTTTACGTCATTTTCGACACATGTAAGGTTATATATGACGGTCGATTTTTTTTGATGGAGGCAAACCACCCACGTTTCCTGCATGGGTAGAACCAGTGCTGTACACCCTCGCCACCTGTAAGAATAGAAACTGCCTCACTTACACGTCGAGCTCCCAGTGGGATTCGAACTTGCAGCGGTCAGAGGCGAGAAGCTTGACAACGCAACGTCGTTAACCCCTCGGTCACGGAGACACACACGTACGTACCATGCATGCTGTATACGAAATTCGGCAACATGGATACATTCATCCTATTGGCTATTTGGTTTAAACCTATTTTATTATTTGTACAGCATTATTTTTACAGCATGATATGTGTACACAATAGAAGAAAAGAGATTAGAACGAAAGTAAACTACTTGATGTTATTCATATATTCTCTGGTGACATGACGATTAGACTACACCAATTACCAACCAATCAGCGGGCAGGGAAAAAATTCGGAGCTATTACACAGAATCTCTTAATTTTGATTGGTTGTCAAGGTAAACAAAGCAAAACATCTTGCTAAAAATTAAAATTAAACTATTAAAGAGTACTGATAAAGGTTAAATAATACATTTGTGCAATGTATTCATAATGTGTTGCATAATCAAAGAAAGTGCATTCTGCACTGTTTCTCATTGCTTTCTATATGACTGCAGTCCCATTAGTACGTTACCAATTATGGAGCGTGAACGAATTGCAATTATACATTTAAAGGAAATCATACTCATGGTTATTCCGCTTCGCACTTCCTCTCATTGATCTCTATAATTATGTGACATTTCATCGCAGTCCCATCAGTAGTGTTTGAGGTATGGAGCGGACACGAATTTTAAGTATGAAATTACAAAGGACAACAACTCTTAATTTTTTAAATTATTGAGCTAATGCAGTCTGTTAGTTTTTCTGTTATCTCAAAACTTTGTAATTTTTTATATCAAGCGACAATTATTCGACAAAACATAGTTAATCGTCATGAATATGTACTATAAATCTCACTTAAAGTTAAATACTACACCATATTTTGCACATCAAAATGCTTTAACGTTCTTCATGATATTTCAATATGTATATATGAACATACATACACATTGCATTGTTCTATTTTTGTCAATGTACTTAGTACAACCTCACGTTCAAAAATATGTTTGTATATCTTTTCCGTATAAATCCTGTTTTGCTCATTGCCTTTATGTATATGCACAAACTTATCATGACTGACTGTTGTATATAATATTATTCATTGTATCACGTAACATGAAACAGCATGAAGTTATGGTCCTTGGGCTCTGCATGTCCTCTCATTGCCCTCTATAATTGTGTAAAATTTCATTGCGACTGTGCCATCAGTAGATTTTATGTTATGGAGCGGATAAGAAATGGGACGGACGGACATATGTACGGACGTACGGATGAGTGGACGGATGGATGTTGTACGGACGGACGGATGGGATTATTATATCCCACTTCAGGCGAGGATTGAAAAAAACGTAACGTAACCGGTGCATTGTTTTCAGAAAATAACCGGTGCCTAAATGTCAACACGTTTCCCGTCTTATAGCCGATGGAAAACACGTTCATCTCGTTTAATTTTAAACATATAAGTACCGTTCTAAAGCAGAGATGTTGTTTTATGGATATCAACATGAAAAGTGATATCTCTGTCGTTTTAAATTTGTAAACACGTTCAACACGAAGGACATTAGCATGAGTGTCTTGGAATAGTTATCGTAAAGCTCCGGTAATGCTTAAAGGGGGTACATCAGGATTTTTCATGAAACATCTTAAATTTTTAAAAAAAATCCAATTCATGATAAAACACTTATCAATACATATCAAAATATAATGTTAGAACCATTGTGTTACTGTCTAAACTTTGAAAACACCATATAGCTATGATGGAATCGGACGTAAAATGCTGAAATTAACCCTGGTGCGTCACCTAGGATAGCACATATTGCTGTGCAGAATGTGTTTTTTTGGCAAATAAGGGATATTTTTTCGGCTCAATCAGAATGTTTAGGCCATTCAGAATAGAAAATATTATTTTTTTGTCAATTTTTAGTCGGACACCTAGACCCCCATGAAAATCCTGATGTACTCCCTTTAATGGAAAAAGAGTTACGAAATTATATTTTTAAATGTTCTTATGTTCCGTGCACAAGAAGTTTTCGTGTATTTACACGTTCTTTTGACTAGTGTTTATGTGTTCATTTACACGCTCCATTTTGACGATGTTAAAACTTTCCGCTAGCAATCGTAACATTATCAGCTAGTATCCGGGGTCGTTGTTTATTTCCGTCTAGATTCACCAGTGATGACTGTACTACATGCACCACAAGACATACACCGACACGACATGCACAAAAGCATGTTACATTATTACGCAGCCATTAACAGCTAACAAAAAGGATAAGGTATCAATTATATAAAATATGATGCAATCTGCGAGAAGACGATATACTAGAAAATATAAATATAAATCAAGTGTAAACAGCTGCTCAGTTTTACTTCGAGCATTTTTAGCTCTACTGGCCGAAGGCCAGCAGAGCTTATGGGATGCCGAGTTGTCCGTCGTTCGTCCGTCGTCCGCGTTAACTTTTGTCTCGTTAAGACGATAGGGCCTTCATTTTTCATCCGATCTTTACCATACTTTAACATGCTGTTAATATCAATGAAAGCTCGGATGAGTTCGAAAACCAGCCAGATCGGACAAGTAACAGCGGAGTTGTGGCCCTTGATTTAGTTAAAATGCTATACTGCCGTATTTTGCCTCGTCAAGACGATAGGGCCTTCATTTTTCATCCTATCTTTACCAAACTTTACCACATTGTTAATATTAATGAAAGCTCGGACAAGTTCGAAAACCAGCCAGATCGAACCAGTAACAGCGGAGTTATGGTCCTTGATTTAGTTAAAAATGCTATATTTGGCCTCGTTAAGACGATAGGGCCATTGTTTTTCATCCTATCTTTATTAAACTTTACCACGTTGTTAATATCAATGACAGCTCGGACAAGTTCGAAAACCAGCCATATCGGATCAGTAACAGCGGAGTAATGGCCCTTGATTTAGTTAAAAATGCTATAATTTTGCATCGTTAAGATGATAGGGGCTTCATTGTTCATCCGATCTTTACCAATCTTTATCAGATTGTTAATGTCGTTGCAAGCTCAAACAAGTTTGAAAACTAGCCATATCGGACCAGTAACGGCGGAGTTATGGCCTGATTTAGTTAAAAATGCTATATTTTGCCTCGTTAAGACGATAGGGGCTTCATTGTTCATCCGATCTTTACCAAACTTTATCAGATTGTTAATGTCAATGAAAGCTCGGAAAAGTTCGAAAACCAGCCATATCGGGTTAGTTTAAGCGGAGTTATGGCCCTCGATTTAGTTAAAAATGCCATATTTTGCCTCGTTAAGAGGATAGGGGTGGAGGGGGGGGGGGGGGGGGGGGTGGGGGGGGGTGGGAGGGGGGGGGGCTTCATTGTTCATCCGATCTTTAACAAATTTTATCAGATTGTTAATGTCGTTGAAAGCTCGAAGAAGTTCGAAAACTAGCCATATTGGACTAATAACAGCGGAGTTATGGCCCTTGATTTAGTTAAAAAGCTGTTTTTTAATGGCAGTCACTCGCTTCATTGATGTTATAAGAGCCGTGTTAGCCAGCAGAGCGTCCATAGG
>JAWPHD010012202.1:0-77675 GCA_037043455.1 Cyrtodaria siliqua
TTTGCATCATCATCATCATCATCATCATCATCATCATCATCATCATCATCAATGCAACTATCATCAACTAAAGATGCACGTGTGTTTATCTCCTTATTGTCTATAAAATGTATATTAATATCCACTATTTATTAAGTATCATTCAAATATTCAAATGTCATTAAAGCCCCTGTCCATAATTATGAACTTTTTTTTTTCAAAAATTTCAAAATTTGTAAATCTGTTGCTCTATATAAGTTATTAAAGAATCGAAAAAAGATTTTACTAAAATCGGTAGTTTAATAGAGAAATAAGCGGGAAATCCTGGGAACTCCAACTTCCGTCGGTCCGACGGAAGTGTTGGACAGATTAAATGCAAATTTTAATAAAAGTAGGTTGGTTTAAACAGTGCGCATGCGCAGTTAACGGTTTCGTAGTTCAACAACAAATGGCGGATCACGAAACGCATAACAGTGACAAAAAGGATTATTTTAGCAGGTGTTCGCAAGATCCATAACAATTACGACGTTATTTTGAGCAGTAATTAACTGGAAGCAATGAAATCCAAAATAATCCTAGACTAGTACCAGTGTATATGACGTGATTAGTGAGACTCTTGGACTTAGAAACAGAGCGTCGTGGACTGGAGTCGGACGTATGTGCTATTTCAGATGGAATGCATCACGTTATCGATGGATCATGCACATTGATATTAGTAATTTTGATTAAAGCCTTCTTACTTATCGTTTTAAAGGGTTTAATCTTTAGGACTAGAACGGTAACGAAACAGAAGTAGTATATCATGCTGAGGAATTTGGAACAAAATATTTGATTTCTTAAATGGGGCACCGCAGGGGGCAATTGTATGCAGTGCGAACTTCCTAAGAACATCAACAAAAAAAGAATTAGTTTGTATTTTCATACTAGACGCACCTCCCACACCCCAACACACAATGGAAATCGAATCTTTTAAGGAGGGTGCGAGGCTAAGGGTCATTATTTGTTTATTATTTTGTTTTAGAGTGTAGGTAATTCAACTTTGTCAAATTTTAATTCTCAAATGTGTCTACAAATATTTCTTCAAATACCACACAAGTGTTCTGTCAGATATATGTCATTACCAGCAATACAGTATAGCAAATTAAAAAATTAAATATGCCCCGGACCAGACCCCCATTTTTTG
The DNA here is from genome assembly GCA_037043455.1 of Cyrtodaria siliqua. Lineage (NCBI taxonomy): Eukaryota > Metazoa > Mollusca > Bivalvia > Adapedonta > Hiatellidae > Cyrtodaria > Cyrtodaria siliqua. Next base: position 1,163 of record JAWPHD010012202.1, read on the forward strand.
TCGGGCCTATTTGTGCATTTTAAGTCAGCTACGCCCGTGTTTAGTGCTGTTTTTCTACGGGCAAACAGACTATACAAACAAATGACATACATATCAAAGATATCAAAGTTAAAAAAAAAGTCACCAAGGCACAATTTAAATCTACTCGTCATTTGTCTAGATATCTGGTTTACATTCCAAAATGATGTTTCTGTTATTTTCGGCAATCTGATGCAGCACCGTGTGGTTCCGGGAGCCCCTTTTGGTTATGGGGCAAAGAATAGGGCCACTGCAGATCCCGTTGGAGCGGAAGACAGAGGGGTAGAACTCCCACCAAATTCATGTTCATTCTATCATTTTTTGTTCATGCTCATTAAAGATTTTCATCATGACCCCTGCATTGTTTTAGGTGCCATCTCGCTCATATCACTAGAGCACTGGCAAAAAAACTATAACGTGGCTCCAGTGTAAATGGAGTGTCTACAATAGAATTTACAGCAACTCTGCAATTCAGGGACGGGTGAGAAGGTTCTAGGCCCGTTCTCCAGTCCATATTTTATCTCGATGTACATGGAGGATGAGCCTGGCTAATAAATTAGCTCCTGTTCAGTTTTTTTTTTTATTATTCTGACATTCTATGTAGCTGCATATGTTGATGCTCGCCAATATGAAAAAATTCAAAAGAGCATTAAACGTGTATTTTAATACACTAAGCCTACCCCTTGATACTGTCACAGCATTTTTTAGAATGCTGGGCTTTTTTAAGCTGTTTATGTGGGGCCAATATTCGGCCTCTTCCCATTTGCAAAAAAAACTATATTTTCCCAATTCTGGGTTAACAAATCCACAATCTAAAAATAATTGAATTGGGTTTTAAGGCGCACCAACACATGAAAGGTGATATGTCGCCTAACAGGAATGAACATGCCAGGCTCATCCTCCATTTACATCGAGTTAAAATATGGAGAATGGGCCTGGAACCTTGTCACCTGCAGAACTGCAGAGTAATGCTGCAAACTTGTCCGAGCTTTCATTGATATTAATGTGATAAAGTTTGGTAAAGATAGGATGAAAAATTAAGGCCCTATCGTCTTAACGAGGCAAAATATAGCAATAGAGCATTTTTAACTAAAAGGGCCATAACTCCGCTGTTACTGGTCCGTTCTGGCTGTTTTTCAAACTTTTCTCTGAGTTTTCATTGATATTAACAACCTGTTAAAGTTTGGTAAAGATCGGATAAAAAATGAAGGCCCTACCGTCTTAACGAGACAAAAGTTAATGACGGACAACACGGCATCCCTTCGTCCAGTAGAGCTAAAAATGATTATATATAAAATGAACATGAATTTGTGGGGTGGGGTCTACCCCTCGAACCCATTCTAAAACAATAAAATATTACACGAAATATCACTTTTCCATTGTTTGTATGTTAAAATCATTGCAAAATTCAACACATGATTGCTATTATACCTAAAGCATACATTTTAATAAGCATTTTCCCTTTGGAAAATAGCGAAAAATCACAATATTTTACCTCAGTTTTGACAGATTAACCCTTTTCCCAATTTTCTCTAAAAAAAGCCCTGTAATAATCTTAAATTATTATTTTTTTTATTTAGGAATTGGTTTGGTGAATATACCACTACTGCGGGTAGTTGCAGCTGTTTTCAGTATTTTACAGTCCAATCATGTGGCCAGGCGAGCGATTAGGAAATAGAGAGTCAGACCCCCGAAGACACGCCATTGTTGCCATTGTCAGTACTTGCTGAACAGCCATGGAGAGCATTAAACCAACCAGAACAGGACCCACCATGGTAAGCACCCCGTTTGATCACGGGACAAAGAATAGGGCCACTGCAGATCACTTTGGAGGGATAGGCAGAGGGGTAGAATCCCCCAATTTCATGTTCATTTCATCATTTTTTGTTCCTCTTCATTAAAGGTCTTCGTCATGATCCCTGCACTGTTTCAGGTGCCATCTCGCTCACATCAAAAGAGCAGTGGCAGGAAAACAATAAACGTGGCTCCAGCATAAATGGAGTTTCTACAATATAATTTGCAGCAACTCTGCAGTTCAGGGTGAGAAGGTTCTAGGCCCATTTACCATATTTTATCTCAATGTACATGGAGGATGAGCCTGGCATGTTCATGCCTGTTAGGTGCCATATAACCTTTTCATGTGTTGGTGCGCCTTAAAACCCAATTCAGTTGGTAAGTGGCACTTTAAAAGGACTGATCCAATTGGTGGTCAGTGTTTGTTGGGAAACTTGTATGTTTTTTTTATTTATGATAATGTGTAGGTGTCACTTGCAAGTTTCACTGTTTTAACAGTCTATTAAATCATTTTAGAATTATTTTATTTTTAGAATTTTGTGATTCAAGAAACTCATTGCTGAATGAGTGATAAAAACAGTCTTAATCTGTTTCTCACAGCAATTAAAAGGCTCATTCAGTTCTGAGAACTCACTGAGTTGCATCATAATAGCATGACGTGATGTTATAATACCAGGGTGTGATGTCATTATATCAGAAGTGGTCATGAATGAAACAACAAAATGAAAATATGAATGAAGCATTCTGATTGTTGAAGTTCAATGATAAAAATTGGGCCAATGAATTTAAACTCATTACAGTCTCAGAATACACTGAAGTTTTACTGGACATTGAGTGTTCTTGAAACCCAGAAACACAAAATTCTAGTAATAAAACAATTCTAAAATGATTTAATAGAGTGTGTTAAATATTCTGACAATGCAGAAGGGTTCACCAAAGTGTTTTTTTACCGTGGAACGAATGGTGTCGTTATTTTCTTTCGTAAAACAAAAGTTGAATGCCACCCAGGGCTTTAAAGGGACACACGACAATTTTGATTTTTAAAACTCACAGCATGTCATTAGTTATTCTACATACCGATAACTAGCATTTCAATCATAAATTTTAAGAATAGACTAAATGAAATTGTTTTTGCATATATATTATAATCAGTTGATTATATTTCACCAATAATTATATTTAAACCTGTGGTAGAATAAGAAAATGAAAACATTAAGACATTGATTTCAGTTCTTGATAAACACTTCAAGATTGCCGTGTGTCCCTTTAATATTCAGAATGCTCAGGACTGTAATAGAGAGTCTGGTGTCAGCAAGTTGGCTTATTAAGCTGAGACAGACTATCTGTTCATTATTATATAATGAACAGATAGTCTGTCTCAGCTTAATAAGCCAACTTGCTGACACCAGACTCTCTATTACAGTCTGGTGTCAGCAAGTTGGCTTATTAAGCTGAGACAGACTATCTGTTCATTATTATATAATGAACAGATAGTCTGTCTCAGCTTAATAAGCCAACTTGCTGACACCAGACTCTCTATTACAGTCCTGAGCATTCTGAATATTAAAGGGACACACGGCAATCTTGAAGTGTTTATCAAGAACTGAAATCAATGTCTTAATGTTTTCATTTTCTTATTCTACCACAGGTTTAAATATAATTATTGGTGAAATATAATCAACTGATTATAATATATATGCAAAAACAATTTCATTTAGTCTATTCTTAAAATTTATGATTGAAATGCTAGTTATCGGTATGTAGAATAACTAATGACATGCTGTGAGTTTTAAAAATCAAAATTGTCGTGTGTCCCTTTAAAGCCCTGGGTGGCATTCAACTTTTGTTTTACGAAAGAAAATAACGACACCATTCGTTCCACGGTAAAAAAACACTTTGGTGAACCCTTCTGCATTGTCAGAATATTTAACACACTCTATTAAATCATTTTAGAATTGTTTTATTACTAGAATTTTGTGTTTCTGGGTTTCAAGAACACTCAATGTCCAGTAAAACTTCAGTGTATTCTGAGACTGTAATGAGTTTAAATTCATTGGCCCAATTTTTATCATTGAACTTCAACAATCAGAATGCTTCATTCATATTTTCATTTTGTTGTTTCATTCATGACCACTTCTGATATAATGACATCACACCCTGGTATTATAACATCACGTCATGCTATTATGATGCAACTCAGTGAGTTCTCAGAACTGAATGAGCCTTTTAATTGCTGTGAGAAACAGATTAAGACTGTTTTTATCACTCATTCAGCAATGAGTTTCTTGAATCACAAAATTCTAAAAATAAAATAATTCTAAAATGATTTAATAGACTGTTAAAACAGTGAAACTTGCGAGTGACACCTACACATTATCATAAATAAAAAAAACATACAAGTTTCCCAACAAACACTGACCACCAATTGGATCAGTCCTTTTAAAGTGCCACTTACCAACTGAATTGGGTTTTAAGGCGCACCAACACATGAAAAGGTTATATGGCACCTAACAGGCATGAACATGCCAGGCTCATCCTCCATGTACATTGAGATAAAATATGGTAAATGGGCCTAGAACCTTCTCACCCTGAACTGCAGAGTTGCTGCAAATTATATTGTAGAAACTCCATTTATGCTGGAGCCACGTTTATTGTTTTCCTGCCACTGCTCTTTTGATGTGAGCGAGATGGCACCTGAAACAGTGCAGGGATCATGACGAAGACCTTTAATGAAGAGGAACAAAAAATGATGAAATGAACATGAAATTGGGGGATTCTACCCCTCTGCCTATCCCTCCAAAGTGATCTGCAGTGGCCCTATTCTTTGTCCCGTGATCAAACGGGGTGCTTACCATGGTGGGTCCTGTTCTGGTTGGTTTAATGCTCTCCATGGCTGTTCAGCAAGTACTGACAATGGCAACAATGGCGTGTCTTCGGGGGTCTGACTCTCTATTTCCTAATCGCTCGCCTGGCCACATGATTGGACTGTAAAATACTGAAAACAGCTGCAACTACCCGCAGTAGTGGTATATTCACCAAACCAATTCCTAAATAAAAAAAATAATAATTTAAGATTATTACAGGGCTTTTTTTAGAGAAAATTGGGAAAAGGGTTAATCTGTCAAAACTGAGGTAAAATATTGTGATTTTTCGCTATTTTCCAAAGGGAAAATGCTTATTAAAATGTATGCTTTAGGTATAATAGCAATCATGTGTTGAATTTTGCAATGATTTTAACATACAAACAATGGAAAAGTGATATTTCGTGTAATATTTTATTGTTTTAGAATGGGTTCGAGGGGTAGACCCCACCCCACAAATTCATGTTCATTTTATATATAATCATTTTTAGCTCTACTGGACGAAGGGATGCCGTGTTGTCCGTCATTAACTTTTGTCTCGTTAAGACGGTAGGGCCTTCATTTTTTATCCGATCTTTACCAAACTTTAACAGGTTGTTAATATCAATGAAAACTCAGAGAAAAGTTTGAAAAACAGCCAGAACGGACCAGTAACAGCGGAGTTATGGCCCTTTTAGTTAAAAATGCTCTATTGCTATATTTTGCCTCGTTAAGACGATAGGGCCTTAATTTTTCATCCTATCTTTACCAAACTTTATCACATTAATATCAATGAAAGCTCGGACAAGTTTGCAGCATTACTCTGCAGTTCTGCAGGTGACAAGGTTCCAGGCCCATTCTCCATATTTTAACTCGATGTAAATGGAGGATGAGCCTGGCATGTTCATTCCTGTTAGGCGACATATCACCTTTCATGTGTTGGTGCGCCTTAAAACCCAATTCAATTATTTTTAGATTGTGGATTTGTTAACCCAGAATTGGGAAAATATAGTTTTTTTTGCAAATGGGAAGAGGCCGAATATTGGCCCCACATAAACAGCTTAAAAAAGCCCAGCATTCTAAAAAATGCTGTGACAGTATCAAGGGGTAGGCTTAGTGTATTAAAATACACGTTTAATGCTCTTTTGAATTTTTTCATATTGGCGAGCATCAACATATGCAGCTACATAGAATGTCAGAATAATAAAAAAAAAAACTGAACAGGAGCTAATTTATTAGCCAGGCTCATCCTCCATGTACATCGAGATAAAATATGGACTGGAGAACGGGCCTAGAACCTTCTCACCCGTCCCTGAATTGCAGAGTTGCTGTAAATTCTATTGTAGACACTCCATTTACACTGGAGCCACGTTATAGTTTTTTTGCCAGTGCTCTAGTGATATGAGCGAGATGGCACCTAAAACAATGCAGGGGTCATGATGAAAATCTTTAATGAGCATGAACAAAAAATGATAGAATGAACATGAATTTGGTGGGAGTTCTACCCCTCTGTCTTCCGCTCCAACGGGATCTGCAGTGGCCCTATTCTTTGCCCCATAACCAAAAGGGGCTCCCGGAACCACACGGTGCTGCATCAGATTGCCGAAAATAACAGAAACATCATTTTGGAATGTAAACCAGATATCTAGACAAATGACGAGTAGATTTAAATTGTGCCTTGGTGACTTTTTTTTTAACTTTGATATCTTTGATATGTATGTCATTTGTTTGTATAGTCTGTTTGCCCGTAGAAAAACAGCACTAAACACGGGCGTAGCTGACTTAAAATGCACAAATAGGCCCGACAAAAAATGGGGGTCTGGTCCGGGGCATATTTAATTTTTTAATTTGCTATACTGTATTGCTGGTAATGACATATATCTGACAGAACACTTGTGTGGTATTTGAAGAAATATTTGTAGACACATTTGAGAATTAAAATTTGACAAAGTTGAATTACCTACACTCTAAAACAAAATAATAAACAAATAATGACCCTTAGCCTCGCACCCTCCTTAAAAGATTCGATTTCCATTGTGTGTTGGGGTGTGGGAGGTGCGTCTAGTATGAAAATACAAACTAATTCTTTTTTTGTTGATGTTCTTAGGAAGTTCGCACTGCATACAATTGCCCCCTGCGGTGCCCCATTTAAGAAATCAAATATTTTGTTCCAAATTCCTCAGCATGATATACTACTTCTGTTTCGTTACCGTTCTAGTCCTAAAGATTAAACCCTTTAAAACGATAAGTAAGAAGGCTTTAATCAAAATTACTAACCATCAATGTGCATGATCCATCGATAACGTGATGCATTCCATCTGAAATAGCACATACGTCCGACTCCAGTCCACGACGCTCTGTTTCTAAGTCCAAGAGTCTCACTAATCACGTCATATACACTGGTACTAGTCTAGGATTATTTTGGATTTCATTGCTTCCAGTTAATTACTGCTCAAAATAACGTCGTAATTGTTATGGATCTTGCGAACACCTGCTAAAATAATCCTTTTTGTCACTGTTATGCGTTTCGTGATCCGCCATTTGTTGTTGAACTACGAAACCGTTAACTGCGCATGCGCACTGTTTAAACCAACCTACTTTTATTAAAATTTGCATTTAATCTGTCCAACACTTCCGTCGGACCGACGGAAGTTGGAGTTCCCAGGGATTTCCCGCTTATTTCTCTATTAAACTACCGATTTTAGTAAAATCTTTTTTCGATTCTTTAATAACTTATATAGAGCAACAGATTTACAAATTTTGAAATTTTTGAAAAAAAAAAGTTCATAATTATGGACAGGGGCTTTAATGACATTTGAATATTTGAATGATACTTAATAAATAGTGGATATTAATATACATTTTATAGACAATAAGGAGATAAACACACGTGCATCTTTAGTTGATGATAGTTGCATTGATGATGATGATGATGATGATGATGATGATGATGATGATGATGATGATGATGATGCAAACATTTAAGTGTAGCAAACCCAACAGTACCACACAATTAGAAACAAGTTATTCTATATATGTACAATGTATAATGATCATATGCATTAAACCGGGTCCCATAAAATAATCGTTTTAATTATTGTTAATAAAAATCGTTGATCGCAAAAAAACGTTAGCTTTAAGGCTATTATAAATTCGTTTTTTTTTGTGATCTAACTACACCTTAGATAATGCATAGACATATTTCATATGAAACTAAAGCACATTGTGGTGGTTTTGTTTGGTATTTGTATTGGCACCAATTATCAAAAATATCGCCTTCAGTCCCTTTAAATATTTATGATTTAGCAACAGAAAATACCCTAGACGTCGAGCCTAATTCTAATTACTCGTGTGTATGTAATAGTATTCGTAATGTACAATAATTTCATACAAGGGAGAATTAAACATTATCTTAAAATGAAACTTGATTTAACATTATATCGGTGCATTTACTTATTCACATTTATTCACAATATGTTAAGTAATTGCTATCAATTGATATAGGACTGCGTGTATCTTGCACTAACAAACATCACAAACTGTTATTTATATAATGAGCGCATATGTCATGTTATTTAAAGGTGTCAGCGAGCCGTAAGTGTCCGTCACGCTGACCATTAACGACCACTAATGCAGACCGGAATTGGGGTTCTGATACTGTGTTACACGCGATCAGTTACACCCTCGTCTTTCAATCAGCCAATCACAATTAAGGAAGGAGTTTCTTGTTTTTTCAATAGATTTGATTGATACGCATTAATATATTCAGCATCATTAATTATATGACGTTCAATTATCAACCCAGGATATTAATGATGGCGTATTTATTACATTATCAGTTCAGTAAAGCTCAATATACAAATACGAATTACGCTTGCATATAATTAAATAAATATTTATTTTTTAGTAATATGCAAAAACAATTTCCTTATAATCAAAACTATTGATTGAACAAATGCAAGTTATGTTGAAAACTAACGGGACGCCGTGCATTTTTAAAAATTCAAGATTGCCGTGTGTCCCTTTAACATTCAAGATTAAGTGCACGTGTTAAGCTTTGCAAGCAGTTTCTTGTAACCAACATGATTGGTTTCTGTCCAGTGGATGCGATGTACCATATCGGCAATGTTGCCACTGTGCGCCTGTATTCGCAAGTTGGTTCGTTATCATTCTAAAATTGATACAAAATACAAACCATAATTATGCAAACATGAATGAGTGTCGATGGTCAATATTTCTAACGTCATAGCTTTCGGGGAAGTGAAAAAATCTGCCTGACGGTATCAATTTTGTGAATTCTCGGAACAATCTCATATAACATACGTTGTACTTTTTTCTTTCTCATAAAATAGAAGTCGTAGTATTCCAACAATGTAACTTTTACTTAGTAATCGGAAGGGAATATATACTGACATATTATGTCCCCGCAACCTACTAGATATCCTTACGTTGTATTTCCCCATAGCCTCTATATTGACATATTATGTCCCCGCAACTTAAATATCCTTTCATTGTATTTCCCTGTACCCTCTAAATCCTTACATACCCTTTATATCCCTACATATTATGCCCCCATACCCTCTATATCCTGAAATACGGTAGTATACCCCCATACCCTCTATATCCTGAAATACGGTAGTATACCCCCATACCCTCTATATCCTGAAATACGGTAGTATACCCCCATACACTCTATATCCTTACATATTATGACACCTCTACATCTTTACATATTATGTCCCTATGTATCTATCTATGTATATTTATTTTTTTTCTCCATGATATATCTCCTTTTTTTCATATTAATTCATAAATTAATGAACCTGTACTAATCTTGTTATTGTGGTCAAACTATATTTGTAAAATGTATGTTTATATGATGAAAAACTATGTAATAGTTTAAGTCAATAAAATTTCTTCTTCTTCTTCTTCTTCTATATCCTCTATATACCCTCTATATAATAATACGTACATATTATTTCCCCAGACCCTCTATATCATTATATAATATTTCCCCATACCCTCTATATCCTTACATATCATGACACCTCTACATCTTTACATATTATGTCCCTATGTATAGCCTCTATATACCCTCTATATAATAATACGTACATATTATATCCCCAGACCCTCTATATCATTACATAATATTTCCCCATACCCTATATATCCTTACATATTATGTCACCTCTATATTTTTAAATATTATGTCCCTATGCATATCCTCTGTATACCCTCTATATAATAATACGTACATAGTATATCCCAAGACCCTCTATATTCTTTCATATTATATCCCAGACCTTCTATATACTTTCATAGTATGTCCAAGTGCTCTCTATTATTATGTCGCCATACCCCTATATACGTACATATTATACCTCCATATCCTTATATACGCACATATTATACCTCCATACCCCTATATACGTACATATTATACCTCCATACCCCTATATACGTACATATTATACCTCCATACCCTATATATGTGTTAATGAATACAATTGTCCCGTACACTTTATATGTCCCCGTACTCTCTGTACATGCATACTATGTACCTAAGTCTACATACCCTCATATATTTACATATTAAGTTATATCATTCAATTGAAGTAAAAAAGAAGGTCGTGTATAAACTCATTTATATGTAAGATTTACCATAATATGCCATTTTCATAAACGTTAATAATTTAAAAACAAATCTGCTGCATAACCTCATATGTTTGCATATTAAGTTATATAGTTATATCATTCGATAGAAGCAAATATATATTAGAGCCTTAAAGCGTCATATGATATTCAACAAAACTAAACGAGTCGTCTAGTTTGCCAGACCAAACTGTTTTATTAACAATTAAATCGTACTGACCCATTGTAGAAATATTATGGTTTAAACATATTTTATTGCATTTTTTTTAACAAAGTATGCAAATGGGTCGGGCCACAAGTTCTTACAACATTAGTTACGGCCCTTCCCAATAAAATTTAAGTTACAAAGAACAATTGTAATGTTATGGATATATATGTAAATTGGGCTTCCTGTTGTAATTTCAGCAACCCAAAAATTACAACAGTATCCCACTACCAAATCATCAAACTCCACCAAATAAAACCAACCTCAACATACCCAAAAATCAGCATGAAAATGCTGATTTTCTTGATTTATTAAAACTTTTTTAAAATGGGGGTAGTGAAGATTGCAAGTTTAAATTTTTTAGGTTTTAAGCTTGTGTAGTAGGTAAGGTTACGTGATTATTGTCATGTTAGTAAGGTTACGTGATTATTATCACACGTATTAGCTCATGTGATAAACATCTATTTATATCAACCAATCGGTGAAGATCATGTGGTAAGTGTCTATTTATATCAACCAATCGGTGAAGTTTTTGGTCTTTCTGACGGGTATAAAAGGCTGTGAACTACAGATTAGTATCACAAGGTGACATACCCTATGGAAATAGAGACCTGAAAAAGTAAGGATAAAGGTAAGTCCATTTTAAATTTGTATTTATTACTGATTTTTTGATTTATATCTATATTCTTCTAAATTTTAAACACTCCTTATTATACAACTTAAATTTCCAATAATCTTGCATCCTCCTAATTGAAGCTGCACCGCAACCAACACACACTTGATACTTTGCATAAGTGCCTTTTTTACATTTTATACAAGGTACTACTTGACTTGTTTTTAATCTGTATTTATGTAAACTACAATAATCTGAGTTTTTAGTTGGCTTGTTTTTGCACGGATTGTGCAATCCAATCTTAAGAAATTTACAAACATTTATTTCCATTGTCTATCTTTACTATAAATATTTTTTTATATTAAATAAAAAAAAAGTTAAATATATAACAAATAAGAAGAATGGAAAACGAAGAGACTATAAGAAATTTAATACGTTTGTACGATAACGGTGTAATAGGTAAGGAAACATTAGAGCACAGTCTCATGGTTATTCAACCGCCAAAGGCTAAACCACCCGAATTTATTCAGCCAGAGGGAGTTAAAGAAACTCCAAAAAATTCAACCTTGGAAAATTTACGTAAAAGGCGTCGTGCGAAAAAACAACGTAAAAAGGATAATAAAAAATTACAAGTTAATGATGAAATACCAAAAGTTAATGATGTAAAATTGCACAAAGTTGATAATAAAATATATAAAGAACTAAAACTAGTTGACAAACCAATATGTGGTTATTTCAAAGCATATGAAATATCTGCTACAGAATATAAAGATCCGAGAAAACTACTACTTGATAAAAAATCTATCATAACGAAACAAATAACCAAAGAGTTAAAAAATAATGGAATAAAAGTTCAGTTAGGTCTTACCGTAGAACTATTTAAAGATGATGGTGCAACAAAAAAATACACCACAGCAGTATTACATAGTGAACAAAATACAGTTTTATCGTCTGAAAAAATAAATGAGTTATATGATGAATCATCTGATGACATACAAGAAAGTTTAGAAAGATTTACTAACACAGCATCAGGATTAGAAATTGATTACTGCGTTACACTTTATTTGAATTTTGCAAAGTACGAACCACTAAAAGGTTCTTCATACATTCCTTTACATAAAGTAATATCTGATAAAAAAGCAATTATAAATGTTAACAATAAAGATGATAGATGCTTGGAAGTAGCATTGGTTTCTGCTTTGTGGACTGATAAAAACAATCCAACTAGGATGTCTAGTTACAACAAACACATGGGTAAGTTAAACATGAAAGGTATTGCTTGCCCAACTCCGATTTCAGATATTTCAAAAGTAGAAAAACAAAACAATCTTGCCATTAATGCTTACGGGTATACAGTATCAGAAAAAATTAAAAAGGCATCTGTTTTTCCATATAAAATATCTGAGCAGCCGAAGGACATAAAAAGAATTAATTTGATGTTAATCTCTGAAGATACTGAAGTTGAACCAGAAAACGAAGATGATCCAAACAACGAAGAAGGGATCATAGATGATAATTACAACCCTGATGATAATCACGAAGTCAAAAAAGAAACAAAATATCATTGGTGCTGGATTAAAGACCTAAACAAATTACTTTATGATCAAAACAAACATCATGGTAAAACTTACTTTTGTGATCGTTGCCTTCATGGCTACTCCGATGAAAAACTACTTGAAAAACACAAAGAAGACTGTGAAGGTATTAACAAAAACTCTTGCCGAATCGAGATGCCAAAAAAAGGTACAATTACCAAATTTAAAAATCATCAAAATCAGATGCCTGTGCCTTATGCAATATATGCTGATTTTGAGAGTATAATCAAACCAGAATCAATTAAATTTGGAAAGAAATCTGAAATCACAAATGTACACGAAGCTTGTGGATTTGGATATCAAGTTGTCAGATATGATGGTAAAACAGAAGAACCTGTTATTTACAGAGGTGAAGATACTGTTGAAAAGTTTTTAAATCATTTGGAATGTGAAAAGAGCAAGATCAATAATATATTTGCTCACCCGAAACCATTAATCATGACACAGCAGAATGAAATAGATTATGAAAAAGCAACACACTGCTGGATATGCGAAAATAAAATAGGTAGGAAATGTGGCAAAAATAAAATAGGTAGGAAATGTGGCAAAAACTGTAAAGTAAGAGATCACTGTCATTTTACAGGAGAATACAGAGGTGCAGCACATAAAAACTGCAACCTAAAACTAAAAATAAAACCAAATAAAACAATTATTCCTGTTATAATTCACAACCTCAAAGGATATGATAGTCATTTGATTATGCAAAAAATACATAAAATGACAGGTAATATTACATGCATTCCAAACAACGCTGAAAAGTATATTTCATTTAGTGCCGGACAACTTAGATTCTTGGATAGCTGTCAGTTTATGATGAAGCCTCTAGACGAATTAGTTAAAGCAACAGACAAATCTGATTTTAAAATTACCAAAAATCATTTTGGCAAACAAGCAGATTTACTTTTACGAAAAGGTATTTATCCGTATGAATATATGGACAGCATGGAAAGATTTGATGAAACAGAATTACCGCCTATAGAAAATTTTTACAGCAGTCTTAAAGATGAAAGTATAAGCGATGAGGATTACAAATTTGCTCAAACGGTATGGAAAGAATTCAAATGTAAAACTCTTGGTGATTATCATGATTTATATTTGAAAACGGATGTACTTTTATTAGCAGATGTGTTTCAAACTTTTAGAAAAACATGTATGAATGCATACAAACTTGATGCTTTACATTACTATACAGCACCTGGATTATCCTGGGATGCTTTACTCAAACATTCAAAAATAGAATTGGAACTTTTGACAGACATTGACATGCACTTATTTATAGAAAAAGGTATGCGTGGTGGAATTAGTATGGTATCAAAAAGATATGCCAAAGCAAACAATTTGCATGTAGCTGATTATAACCCTAACGAGGAAAACAACTTTTTAATGTATTTTGATGCAAATAATCTTTATGGATGGGCAATGAGTCAGGCACTTCCATATTCTGGCTTTGTTTGGAAAATCAAAAACAAGAGTGGGAGATTTTCTAAACCAAAACCTGGCAAAGGACAAATGCTTGAAGTTGATTTGGAATATCCTAAAAAACTTCATGAATTTCATAATGACTATCCGCTTGCACCGGAAAGATTAGCAGTGAAAAAAGAATGGTTGTCTGAATACCAAACAGATCTGTTAGAAAATAATGGCATGATAAATACAGAACAACTAGTTCCCAATCTTAGGGACAAAGAAAAATATGTGATACATTACAAAAACCTGCAACTGTATTTATCTTTAGGCATGAAACTAAAGAAAGTACACAGAGTATTAGAATTTAATGAAAAACCATGGATGGAATCATACATAAATTTAAACACAGAACTTAGGAAAAAAGCTAAATCAAAATTTGAAACAGATTTTTACAAACTTATGAACAACTCTGTGTTTGGCAAAACAATGGAAAATCTACGCAAGCGAACTGATATAAAACTAGTCAAAACTGACGGCTCCGAAAATGAAAAAATAAGAAAAATAATAGCTAAACCCAACTTTAACAGACGTATACAATTTTCAGATAAATTATCAGCAGTACATGTAAACAAAACAAAATTAACATTAAACAAACCAATCTATGTTGGGATGTCAGTATTGGATTTATCAAAGTATATGATGTATGATTGGCATTATAATACTTTGAAAAAAAGGTATAGAGATAACTGTACTTTATTATACACAGATACTGACAGCTTGCTTGTAGACATCAAAACAGATGATGCATACAAAGACATGGCTGAAATGAAAGATGAATATGACCTAAGTGATTATCCTGAAAATCACCCAATGCACGATGATACAAACAAAAAAGTAATAGGTAAAATGAAAGAAGAATGTAATGGTGTTGCTATAGCTGAGTATGTTGGGTTGAGACCCAAGCTATATTCAATTTTGAGATCGGATGAGCAGGTTATTGAAAAAGTAATAAATAAAATGAAAGATGAATGTCCTGATGTTTCTATAGTTGAGTATATTGAATCAAGACCTGAATTATATCCTAAACCGGATGAGCTAAGATCCGGACTATCTTCTATTTTAAAAGCGGATGAGAAGATTATTAAGAAAGCAATAGGTAAAATAAAAGAGGAATGTGCTGGTGTTTCTACAGTTGAGGATATTGGATTACGATCCAAACAAGATTCTATTTTGAAAGTGAATGAGCAGATTATTAAGAAAGCAAAGGGTGTAAAAAAATATGTATTCGAAAAACACATAAACTTTGAGAACTACAAGGATGCACTATTTAACAAGAAAAAATACACCCATGAAATGAATATGATGCGATCAATGAAGCATCAAATATATGGCATAAAAGTAAACAAAGTTACACTATCACCATTTTACTCAAAAAGATACATCCGAGAAGATGGAATTACAACTGATGCACACGGTTTCTATAAAAACTTATGAATTTTGGTATCAGCAGGAACAATAAGTAATTCTTCTTTGACAAATCCTCTCTGCGGCGCTGGTGCTTTCAAATAATAAACTCTTATACCTTGCGTCACCATATAACTTTTAATCTTGTGAATATCTACACTCCACATTGGATCAGTTGCTCTGCGTCTTCCACCTTCTTGTTCCCCGGGTTGATATAAATATCTTACACTTGCATTCATACAGATAGGATCATCTTTTAATATGTTTGTTTCAACAAGAGGAGGCTTTTTTGTCTCCGAATTTATAGCTTTAACAACTTCTGGTAATCTCTTTACCCATTCTCTATTACGTTTTTGCGAATCTATTTCCTTAGCATACTGATAACCAAACAATCTTTCAGCTAATGTTCTGTTAAATCTTTCCACTAAAGCTTGGTCTCTGTGTATTTCTGTTCTGCCCCGTCTGATATTTACTTTGTGTTTTGTCATCAATACTGATACTGCACCCATAAATTCTCTGCCTGGATCCACTTGTAATAATTTTGGATATTTTAGATGCCGACTATATATTTTTTCAAATGCTTTGGCAACTTCTTTACTATCCTTGGAAGTCAGTGGCTCCGCTTCTTTATATCTACTTGCAATATCAACAACAGTCAACGCATATTTATATGTCTTGCGTCCACGACCAATTCCAAAAGTATCATGCGGCAGAAATAACAAATCAGCTTGATGCACTCCATTCTTAGTAGAAACATCAAACCTGGGTCTAATTATTTTCTTCGGTGCAGGTAAATAAATCTGCCACACAGCTTGTTTCTTTAAAAATTCTAATGCCTTTTTTTCACTAACACCAGCCTCTTTTGCTAATTTTTTAACTGCTGTGTAACCTCTCCAAAATCCTTTTGGGCTGTAATAAATCTTTTCCATTTTTTTCTACTAAAGATTAAACTTTATATAACTATAAAGAAAAAATGGAAATCACAACTGCACAATTTGATGAACTGCTTGAAGAGCAAAATCAAAATAGCACAAAGAAATGGACAGATTTGGAACTAAATAAAATATACACTATTACAGATACGAAAATAATAGAAACTGAATATGGTCCATCCATGGTATTGACATTATTAGACAACGGTGAAGTATGGGCGCCTGGTCATCTCAAAGATAAAATAGAGAAGAGTGCTAAACCACCATATTATATGCGACCACTTGGATTGAAACCATGTAAAAACAAAAAAAAAATAGGTATCATGCATATGACTTAGTCTTTCCAAAGGTTATTTCAAAGTAAACATATTTAGTTATTCCAAATTTAAAAAGTCCAAAGTAATTATAGTTTTAAACTATTTTTTTTTTTATGAAATCAATTTGTACGCCACAAATCCAGTTGCAGCCATGCCCACCACAATAAACGTAATTTCTCTATTCTGTTGATCCGGAGATGGTGTATAAAAATCACTTAACTTGGGCTCCGGTTCCAAAAGCAAATGTTTGCCAGTTGTATAATAATACTGTTTCATAGCCTGATCCACATTATCAAAAGTTTGCTCTGCATGATGCTCTTTTTGCAGTTGCTTATTAATAAAATCTAATCTCTCTGTTCTTTTTTTATTCCACTCTACTTGTGCTGCGTTTAATTGTTCTACGGCTTTGTCATGTCTTTGTCTTTCCTCATCTGAATGACTTCCCATTTTTGAAAAGAAATAATTTGAACCGCTAAACGCTAATGCATTTGTTAATGCGCCACCGATCATCATTGCTACTGCACTTGCCATTTTTTTATATATATATTTTTTAAAATTATTTCATAATATCCGCAGGAATAATACCTTGCTTAATCAGCATATCCTTTGTAGACATTGCTAACATTATATCCACAGACAGCGTCACAACATCTGTCATATTAAAATCTACTTTAGTGACTGTTTTTTTTAGTATTTTTCTGTTAATCTCAGAAAATCCAACAGTTAGAAGTGTTTCCACTCCAGCATGATACATCATATTTACAATTTGTTTTCCGTCAATACTTGCTGCCATTTTTTTTATATGATTATTTTTTTAAAATAAATTATTAAAAATCAAACGGGTCTTTTGGTACAACATGAACAGGTTGCACAGCTACAGGTTGCGTAGCAGATTTCTTGTTATACATATACAAACCCAACCCAGCAATGCCTAATAAAACCAGACACGGTGGAATATAATTTTTGTATACATTTATTTTGATTTTTTCTGGTTCTTTTTCATCTATTGTTATTTTTGTTATCTGTCCTGCATCTCTTGCATCTTGTGCATCCTGCTCTATCTGAAGCAAACGCTTTGCCTTTTTTGCCGCTGCTCCTTTTTTCCCAGCTTCTACTCGTTTTGGATTTTTTACTTTTTGTTGTTTAACAGATTGTGTATCAACTTCACTCTCTTGGTTCTCCACTTGGTTCTCCATTTATATTATTTATAATTTTATTTTTATTAAAATCAATATGTCTAACAGTTGTCAGTATTGCTGTAAATGGTGCTAAGCACATTCCATACCTGTAATACAACTCACAACAAGCGCTTGTCAAAGCATGATTAATAAATGGGTCTTCTTCCAAATCTTCTATCAGCTTTGGTGGATCGGTTACATTAAAATATTTTGATACTCCCATCACATACAAGTTAATAAAAGAATTGCCTAAAGTTTTTGTCATGCTTGCCCCAAGCCGTGCTTCATATCTGCAGTAAAGTTTGTTAATTTCATCCGGTGGCATGCCATCTATGTTTGTGAGTTGTATGTCTTTACCCAAATATTGACGACTACCACCGCCAGCCACTATGGCTGATAATCTTTCTTTTTTTGTTTCTTGTTGCTTTGATTCATCTGGTTCCGTCTGTTCCGATATATTTTGTAATAGTTCTTCCGCATTCATTTTTATATTATTAATCTTATTTTTTATCTTGAAATAAATATAAAATACAAAACAACTAGCAGCGATATTCATGCAACTAGTAATTGTTAGTATTGTTAATAGCATTGTTATTAATATTGCTATTTTTTTTATTAGCATTATTAATTTGCTGCAAGCATTGCTATTAACATTGCTACTTTACTATGAGCAATGCTATTAGCAATACTATATTTTCTGATATTTTCATTATATTTTCATGTCAGTATTGCTATTAACATTGCTACTTTTCTGTTAGTATTACTATTAGCAACAAAGCAATGCTATTAGAAAAAAAAGAATTGCTGGTAGAAATTATTCAACCCAATAACCAGTTTGTTGGTCAGTCCTCAATATCAACTTGGAATATTTAGTCTTAGCTAAAGTTTTTTTTATTCTGGTTCTCTCCTCCAACGTTGGAATAACATCATTTTCTCTCAAACAATTTTCATAACTATCTCTGTCCTTGGTGTAAAACATACACAACCATTTTACTTGATCCCTCAAATCTTTCAATACAGAATTATATCTCTGTGAAATGACCCACACTGATTGTTTGGCGTGACGACCGGAGAATGCCAACTCTGACAACATATCTTTTTTCTTTGTTAATTCTTTTGTGGCTGAGCAATCGTCAATAATGTATAATGTGGGCTGGCCAGCATATTGTTTGAAAAAGAAACGCAACAGTTCTTGTAGCATTTCTTTACCATTGCTCACAGGATTGACAATTATTATTTTTTTATCTTTAGGGTTTTTCACATTTCCTATCCAGGATCTATTTTTATAAGCTTCGTTCCAATCTATGATTGGACACAATATAATTATATGTTTAAAAACTCCAACATACTCTTGTTCAAGTATGTCAAGAACAAACTCTGTTTTGCCGCAGCCTGTCTGACCACAGATAATGGCACTGTGTGGATATTTAGGATATTTTTGTTGCAAACTAGTATCCTGCTTCTTTGAATCTTCCATCTTCGAAATTGATTTGCGCATCTTGTATTATATATATGTAAATATTTAAAGTTTGATCTGCATCTGCTTTTTTATTTATTAATATCGTTATGCCTTCACTGCCGTTTTCTATTCTTCTTCCACTGCCGTGTAATAAATTGTCATTACATGTTCTAAGGTCAAGCCACAAAGCATATGATTTTGTCAAATAAGTCTCAAGAGAAACATTGGTAAAGTTTAAATCCCTCGCTACTATTTCTGTCTCTTTGTTTCCTTTTGATGTTAAAGCAAAATATTTGTTAATTTCATCCCAATGTTGATATGCCTTCATGCCTTGACTATACAACTGATTTGGTACTCCCTCTATTGTCATTTCAACTTTTTCAATCTTTGGGTTGTAATAGGTTTCTGTGTCTGTTCTTTCTGGGTCTTCAAACAGCATTAGAATACCTTTCATGCTCCGTGCTGGTACATTAATGTTGATGTTCCAAAGAGTATCAGATTTGTTTGCTATTATTTTTCTATGTCGCAAGATACGATCATACATAAATGACATCTTACCACTGATTTGCTGTCTTATTTGTCTGGCTAATTCAACATCACTAACCGTATCAAATTCCAAACAGATATTTTTTATTACATAAGATGCATCAGCATCACTGCTTTTGATAACTTTGTTATAATCGTTAAACGTTAATTCATATTCTAACCTATCACCAAGCCCCGCTTGATAAAATGGCATATGACTTTCTAACATTTCAAAGTCCAGTGGAATACAAAATCTATTTCCATAAGCTGCTGCTATAGCTTCATCTTTAGTGTCTGAGGAAGCATCTCCCGCGCTAACTCTATGTTTTAACATGTTTGGTTTACCAATACCTTGGTAAGCTATGTTTTGTCGTTCGCTAGGGCTTTTCCATAAATCTACATAACAATGATATATATCACTGTCATCTATTGACATGACTTCATTGCCACTTATTCTTATTGTCATTTTTTTCACAATTGTTCTACCCAGATTTTGAAATAGAGTAGCGTTGGCGTCTGTTCTGCTTTTAAGTTCTATTTCAAAGGCAAGACGAGCAGTACTTGGAACTATCACATCATTAGTACTTAGATTGGGAAATCTTACAAGCAGTTGCTGGTTTTGGTCTATTGTTGATGGATTATTAGTTATTACTACACTTGTGCGGATGCCTTTGGCACCATGAGGTTCTCTTAGTTTTCTATGAGGGCTGAGTTTGTTTCCGTAAGCCGACATTGTTTTTATTTTTTAAATATATTTTTTAAAATTAAATAAAATAAACAATGGCTGAAGGAGGATTTGAGTTTGACAATCCTACGTACGATCCAGATGATTATGATGAATTATTTGATGATGATTTACCAATGGTGCCTGATGAGCCGGTTCGAAGAAGTCTTCTTAATCAAAGCGACCATCTTGCTGACCTTCGAGGAGAGCTGTCAGAAATCACACTTGAAACATACAAGAAAAATCTTGTAAAATCCTTTTATAATGAAATAGGAAAACGATATAAGATGGCACCGGACAAAATGGATTATGACCAGTTTCAAGTATCAAAAGATGGTAAAACATTATACTGGATTGTTGGTGATAGAGGAATAAGAATAACTGCCAAGCAAGGCTCTTTTACATTTCTTGCTCTTGGTTCTTTGGCAGGCGAATATAACAGGATCATAGGCTCTGGGGGAACAAGGGCGATAAGACAGTCTTTAAATTTACCGGAGTATGACAGTAAAAAAAAATTACCACGGGAAGCTCGACAAGCGTTGCAAGAGTTGAATAGCACAATAAACGATTTACCAGATAATGTGGATGCTATCCCATTACAAGATATTTCAAATATTATGAATAACATAGAGACATCAATGGATAACATAGAGACATCATTGTATGACTGGGATGTGATAGAGCGTTCTGATGTTTCAACACAAACAAATATAGACAAGCGTGAAATGGATGGAATAGTAAAAGCGATGACAACTGTCAAGGAAGAACTCACCAATAACGTGGCAAAACTCACACAACTTGATAAAGACATAACAAGAGAAAAACAAAAGTTAGAACAAGCTATGACTGATAATGATGAATTCCAGATAAAAAGAATTAGCGATCGCATCAAAGACCTTGAAGTTGAAAGAGGTGCAAGAATGGATGTCATCAATGAAAACAGAGAAGCTTTTCGTAACCAAGTAAGCAGGATAAAAGAAACAATAAACAAAATGTTAAACGAGGATACAACACTTGGTGAGAGGATCAAAACCTTGTTTAGGGAGCAAGGTATTACTATTGTTAGTATTTTAACTGCATTTGGTATGATTCTTGGGGTGATAATTAATTCTATTATTCCCACATCAAGTGCTGCTCCAACTCCAACTCCAACTCCAACTCCAAAACCTGATCCATCAAGTGTAAAAGACTGGATAAAAAAACAACTACTTAATCTTGGTAAACTTCTTGCCAACCTAGCTGGTAAAGCTGCTGCAGCACTTCCAGGAGTTATTGGTGCAATAGTATCATGGCTTTTATCTGCAACAGGTAATGTTATTAATTGGCTTGGTAACAATCTATGGGCTTTGCTTGTGTTTGTTTCCGGGTTGTTATATGTGGCAGCCAAAGAGTGGTTCAGTAAATCTCGTAAAAAAGTAATGCAGCAAGACCTATTACTATGGTACCAACAATTATAGTTGTTTTGTTATCTTCGTGTTCAATCGCTATTTTTTGTATTTCTGGTGGGTTATGTTCCACAGTTTTATGTATTGATTTATCAAAGTCAGAATGTTCCGGTAAAAATTTCTTTGTTGTGGTGCCTTGAAAAGGTTGAATAATTTTTGGTGGCACTGGTTTTACATTTACATCATTATTCAATCCTAATGCTTGTGCATCGGTTGCTATTACAATTTCATTATTGTAGTCTTGTATTATTCCAATTTTTAATTCCATGTCGCTCGGAGACATGTACAATCCACTTCCATATACAAAATTTACTTTACTTCTTGCATATTTTAAGGTGTTTTCATATCTTGAAATTTGACTAGGCAAGTCAATGGGGCTGTTTATTGCGTCCTCTACATTTGCTAAAAATTGTTTCTGTGCATCAAATGCTGTCCCAGTTCCAAGTATATCAGTTCTTGTTTGTGATTGTGAACCAAGAATTGCCCAGCAGTATGTTCTTATGCTGTCATTGATTCTTTCTACTCCAGCTCTTGTGAATCCAGATGAACTATCTAGTATAAAAGTAGACCAACTATTGTCAGCCTCAAATCCTTGTGCAATGTAATCAATGTGATATGTTTTATCACTCTCATAGACTGTAAAACTCATCGTTTTGTTGTTGTATACAGTATTTACCAAAGGATGATAACCAATATGTGTCCAGTAATTGTAAATTGTTCCTAAACCATTATTATAGCTTTGTTTCTGTCTCCAGTCTGAATTTAAGTCAACGTTAAACTCCTTGCATATTCTCTCGTATGCGTTTCGGTTATATGTGTTATTAAAAGCATTCCAATTTGAGTCTTGCGGTAATGCTACACTCATCCCAAATAATATTCTTCTGACTTGGTAATAGACATGAAATCGAAATAACGAACCAACCAGAGTATCAGCTTTTAGATGATTGTTGAAATCAATACCACATCCACTGGTTGCACACCAAATAGCAAAGTTTAACTGATTCTGCCAAAATAACATCCAATCTGTTCCCCAACGTTGGACTATAGCATCTGATTTGACGTATGGGAGTTTATATTTTTCAAAGACATTGGGGAATGATGCTTTAAAGCCTTTACCGTCTGATGTAATGACTATGTTTTGATTTATTATATCTATCACTTTCTTGCTGAAAGTATTTAAATAGTGAGCATCTGGGTTATATTTGAATTCTTTAGAAATCATTTTTATTTGTGTTTTTATATTTATATATTAAAAAAATGTTTCATACAATTTCAAACATAGACAACTCTATTAATTTACAACAGTATATCGATAATAGAGATGGAACCAAGCGCGTTGGATTAAAAAGTTTTACATACACTATTGGCTGGTTTAATATTAATAGTGAAACCATAAAGACAAGAAACCCAGCTAAAATAGAACATTTACCAGGTGGACTCTATAACTTTGAAGAGTTGGCAAAACATTTTAAATTTCTAAATAAAGATATTACCCTGGGCATTATTGTCCAAAGTGCCATAGCCATTTTAGATACGCCAATAGAAACACGATTATCAAGCGGTCTTTCAAAAATGCTGGGATTCGAGGACAGAAAATGGTTAAAAGGTATTCGTGTCGGAGATCACTCAATTGATTTAGCTCCTTATAAACAGCTATATGTTCATCTGGAACAAGTTAATACGAGTAGTAATTATTTCAATGGTAAGCCAAGCACTTTTATAGGTGTTGTACCTGTAGTAAATAAGCAGTTTGGAGATATAGTATATACAAGTTTTTATCCTGAATATCACTGTCTTATGAATGGTGCAATTACTGAATTGAAAATAGAAGTTAGAGATGAGTATGGTAACAAAATAGATAATCACGGTTTTCCTATGAGTTGTGTTTTAGAAATTATTTAAAAAATATATTTTTATAAAAAAAACAATGAGTATATTTGGACCACCAACAAGCCCTAAAAAAACAGAAGAATTAAAGGCTTTGATAGATATTG
The DNA here is from genome assembly GCA_037043455.1 of Cyrtodaria siliqua. NCBI lineage: Eukaryota > Metazoa > Mollusca > Bivalvia > Adapedonta > Hiatellidae > Cyrtodaria > Cyrtodaria siliqua. Next base: position 25,328 of record JAWPHD010012202.1, read on the forward strand.
TTTCAGATTTACATAGACGAATTGTGCCTTTTGTTAGCCAGTTTAATCATTTGAGAGATAGAGTTGATAATCTTAAATATGGAATTATAACAATATTTGCGGAGGCTAAGGGCCCACTTGTGTTAAATAGAATACTCTCATTTGGTAATGGTGGGGCAGAATCAAATGTGGGGCATGTAATGACACGCCGTGGACGGATTATGGGAATAGGTTTAGCATGTGACCGATTAATTGGTGACGTAACTGTAATAGTTTCTGTCAATGGTGTTGAACAACCAAATTATGGCATAACACTTAACATCATCCCACGCAATCATGATAACTTTGATAAACCTTTAGAGATTGGTGCTGGTTCTGTTGTTAACTTTGTATGCAAGGTTGCTAACGCTACCGCTGTAAATACGGTGGCATCATTATTAATTGAATTAATTTAATTTTTTATTTATTAATAAAAAAAATGCCAAAGCAACCAACAGCACCAAGTTTATATCCTGATTTGCCAGTGGAAAATTCAGTGGAAAAAGGACAAAATTATAGATTACAAAAGATTTCAGAAATTGAAAAAAAGTTAATTACAGAACGAGATATACGTCAGTCACTTTATAAAAAATATAAACGTGGTATTAATATTACAGATGGAATTGACACTACCTTAATATCTGCAAGTGTTATTATGGCTGGGATTGGATTTGCTATTCCAGTTTTATTACCTTTAGAAATAGCAGCAATAGTATGTGGAGCTACAGGTGTTTGTGTTAATTTTATCAGACGAAAGCTTAATGCAAAAGCTCAAAAACATCATGAAATAAAAACTTTGGCAGAGGCAAAGTTAAATAGTATAAAGCAGTTAATATCAAAAGCGTTGAGTGATGCACAAATATCTGATCAAGAGTTTAAGATGATTTTAGATGAGTTGGATAAATATTATAGTTTAAAAGAAGACACCAAACAAAAAAAGGCTGAAATAAGTGAAGTTCAAAAAAAAGAACTAGTGGAGCAGGGAAGAAAAGAAGCAATGGCAACCTTACAAAAAAGTCTAAAAAGTGTGTAATAAATTGTTTTAGTAATGTGTACGAGTACGATCCACCACCTTTGTATTCAAGGTCGGAAAATTGTTGATTTAAATGTAATTTTTAATAACAAATCAACAAATTTGTTTTGTATTAAAGAAACATTTTATAATTTTGATAACTTATAAAAAAAATTAAACTTGCAATCTTCACTACCCCCATTTTAAAAAAGTTTTAATAAATCAAGAAAATCAGCATTTTCATGCTGATTTTTGGGTATGTTGAGGTTGGTTTTATTTGGTGGAGTTTGATGATTTGGTAGTGGGATACTGTTGTAATTTTTGGGTTGCTGAAATTACAACAGGAAGCCCAATTTACATATATATTATGGCTATAATAAACATATTAAGTAACAATAAATACAGAAAATAAATGAACTAAAGATTACAAATGTAGACGTAAACAGTTGTCACAATAGTTGGCTGAAAGAAAAGAAGAAAAAAAGAAAAGAAGGAGGAGAAGAAGATATAACATGTTTTAATAAGAGTACATAGGGTCAGTCCGAACACACTGCTGAGTTGTTTTAATACACTAGTTAAAACGCCTGGTGTCTTTTATATATGTTTGCACAGCTAGAAAAACAATTTCATTTTCTTTATCACTAAAATCTGTATTGCCAATACACAATTTGTCAACGTTCAACGGATGGAACAGTCTGGTTGATATAAACAGGTCCCGCCTCTGTTCAGTAAATCGACAACATTTAAAAAGAAAATGTTCAGCATCTTCTTTGTCTTGTCCACAGTCGCATGTTGGTTAATCGTAAATGGTTCAAATACAAATCACCATTAAGGTTGCTGCATAAGTTTCGAATGCGAGCATGAATTACAGAAAGTGATCGTGAGACGCATAAATAAAACGACGGGACAGTGGGACGCTTAAACATTGTGTTGAGGAGACAACATTTAAATGCCTTTAAAGATATTAATTCACGAACATGTGTAGGTAGATTATTCAAAAGACTTAATGACGAAGGGATAACTGATTTGGAAAATAATTCAGTTCTCCTTATCGGTGTTACGTAGTCATCGGAGTTCCTCAAGTTGTACTTATTAATATCTCTAACAAACGGAGGAAACAATTTACACTCTCAGGCAACATTTTAATTTTAGCTTTAAATACAGTTATAAGTTTCTGAAATGTTCGTCTGTCTGCTAGCGAAAGCCATCAAATTTCGACGATTAATTTGTTAATAGATACGGATCTAGTCAAACCGGTAACAATACGCGCAGCTTCATATTGCAGTTGTTCTAAAGAGTTTCTTTCATCGACAGTACAACCGTCCCACACTGTGGAAGCATACTCTAAAATTGGTCGCATATATGATATATATACTTGATTTATAGTTTTTCGACCTACTTTGTATTTTAAAATTCTCATTAGGCCTAAAACTTTGGATGCTGAGGTTAGAATGTTTTTAATATGTTCATGCCATTTACCATTATTACTTATAGTCAGGTCTAGATGTTTGTGATGTTCTACAAATGTAAGTTGTACGTCATTAAAAAATAAATTTGGTTGTCTGATGTTATTTGTTCAGTTTTATTTGGGTTAAACTTTATTAACCATGTTTTAGCCCATTCAGACATAATTTGCAAGTCATGATTTAATATACCTTCCATATATTCTGTGTTAGAAGTTGCGACTGAAAGCGAGCTATCATCGGCAAATAATCTAGTAATGCTTAACATATGTTCAGCGATATCGTTTATGTAAATTAAAAAGAACAAAGGTCCGAGTACAGAACCTTGCGGAACGCCAGCTCTTATTATTTTTTAAATCTGATTTGGCATTTCCTATAAAGACTCTCTGTTTTCTATTGGAGAGGTAATCTGAAATCCATGATAAAAGTTTGCCATCGATACCATTTTGTTTCAATTTAAATAGTAATGCTGTCCGCCAAACGCGATCAAATGCCTTAGATATATCAGCAAAGACAATACACATTAATTGTTTTGCATCTAGTGTTTGGCATATTTGATGGTAAATATCTAATAGTTGGTAAACTGTGGAATGACCCGGTCGGAAACCGAATTGGTTAGGAAAAAGCAAATTGTTAAAGACTAAGAAGTTAAAAACATGTTTAAAAATAATTCTGTCTAAAATCTTTGCAACGCAACTAAGTAACGAAATCGGTCTATAGTTACTTGGGTAATTAAAAACTCCTGATTTAAATAATGGCGTAACAATAGCACTTTTCCATAAGTCTGGATAAATGCCTTCATTAACGGAGCGATTAAAAAGTGTACAGAGTGGTTTTGAAATGGTATTAACTGTTTCTTTCAACATCCTATGACTTATTTCATCCTCTCCACTAGCCTTGTGCATCACTAAAATCTTAATTATATCTACAATTTCAGATTCCTGTATTACTGTATCATCTATTCTCGAATTAGTTCTGTGAAAAAAACGGTGGCAATCTCGCATCTGAGTCATCAACAGTCGATATTGAAGCAAAGTAATCATTTAAGCAGTCAGCTTTTTCTTTATCAGAAAGTGAGTAAACCACTTCACCAGTATCTAATGTTGTAACAAGAGGTGGAATAACTTCAGAATTTGTGTTTGACTTTATAAAATGTTTTAAGATTTTCCAGTATTTACGTATTATAGAAATATTATAATTGTATAATTGTAGAAATAGTATTATTATTTACATTTACATTTGCTTACATTGCAACTTGTTATAAACCTGTTTATAGGCCAAACAATTACTAGAAAATGTAAAGATAGTGAGAACATGAACACAATAATCATATTAAAAACAAATACGCAATTACATTATATCAGATTTACTGAGAAAAACACTTGCAAACATATTATAATGATAGATAGGAGTTTAAAGGGTCACATGTTTATCAAACATCTCGATTTATTTATCCAGTATATTTTTGACTTTACCCTTCTTGCATATAATTAAATACAAATTTAAAGGGACACTTGCAACATTGATGTCTTTATGGATCTAAATACTTTTTTTACTTTTCTCAATTTAGATATACCCCAAATAATATTGTTTTGGTTACACATGTAATAAACACGTCATTAACTGGGGTAGGTATGCCTCTTTGTGATATTGGCCGGATATAGCAATATGAGGCCCGAGAGCTTTAATTAACTGGGGTAGGTGTGCCTATTTGTGACATTGGCCCTTGTTAGCCATATGAGGTCCGTTATCGCAAACGATCCGTAATATAACATATTAAAGGATTGCCTATTTAGTGCACGAGCACACTTAATATGAAAATTAATATCAAATACGACCCACAATTCATATTTCGACAGACAGCCACAGTTCTTCCAGATCACCTGCAGTACCTTTAAAACATATTATGACTTACCTGGCAATTTTGTCTGGCACGCACAAAACATCGATTAGATTTAACTCCGGGAAATTCACTAATTGAATTCCTACTGACTGAAACACTAGAGTTACTTAGACAATTGACAACTTCTTCGTATTTTCCCTTTGAAAGTAACTTCGTATTTGCTTTGTTACACACACTATCAACAAACTGTTGCACTAAATGTTTATGTTCGTCCATAGTGAACGGTCACTTAGAATAACTGTAAACATTTTTTGAACCAAATTAACATATACCATATGAAATGCCAATCAAACTTTAGAGTTAATTTCGATTCAACAAATAGAAACGACCCATCTAATTATTCTCACCTATTATGCAATAGTACATAGTTATTTGTGTCGGTTCTCTTTTGATAAACAGATTGAAGTTAATTATTATTAAACATCTATGAATACTAATTGATTTTAGAAATGTGACACAATTATTAATACTGGCAAAACATTTATGTCGGTAAAACGTAATTACATGATTGTTTCTATTATGTTTCATAAATGGGCTATTAATGCACTATCAATAAAATGCATTGTCATTCAATCTCGTTACAAAAAAAATAAACATAGCTCAATTGAATTTTCTAACCAAATAGTATGTAATATGGTAAAAAATATGTGCTTAATGTTTGAGTTTAGGACTTCAAATTGTTTTATTTAATAATTAAGTTCATGTAAATCATACACGATACTAAACTATGAAACACATTTATATTTTCGTCACAGATGGATAAAGCAAATAAGCAGATGAAAATAGAAAATAAATAGGTTTCAAAATTTCAGATCCCAACACAAATTCTTACTTTGCGCAGAACATTCTCAAATTGCGCAGAGTGACTTTATGTATGCTTTATATATTTTAACCCCTTGCGCAATTCCGGAATAGTCCTGCGCAATTCCGGAATCGTTGCACATTTTAAGAATTCTTACTTTGCGCAGAGCAATTCCGGAATCGTCAATATTCTTACTTTGCGTAGAACATATACACTAAACAACACGTATAGGTACACCAGTTTCATTTTATTTCCTATCATGCAAATGGAATGAATCGTAATGAAACTCATCAATATATTTTTAACAGATTCAATAAAAAATAAAATTGAAAATAAAATCAATTTATTAATTAGATAACAGTCAGTCACCACTTCAAAGAATATTTAAATAAATGAGCAAATTGTGATGAAAAATGCACGGTTCATTAGCATTTACACTCGGGGTACTTATACCAGAGTTGACCAACAACACGAAATAAAATGACTTTCATATTAAAATAGAGCTTTAAACACAAATACATTCAATGGAGTATGCACATGCAACTAATCTCAACAGTATTAAAGGAAGTAAGTACATGTAATCCAATAATGTGTGCAAGATACACGATTGTCATCTGATCTGTATGAAACAGATTTAATTAGTCACAGAGTTTGCCTTCAACGCTGACATTTTCATGACTATGTTTATATTAATACAAGAATCGACGGGTTTCTGAGTGTATACTTCCACTGTATCTTGCCCAATTTTTTAATATATTTGCTGCTGGGATGAATTTGAAAAGTCTGGGACGTGACACCACTGGGACCAACCCTGGGTCCTATCACACGAGGCAAGTATGCTAACCACTTGTTAACTGCATCTCCTGGTTCAGAACACATAATTAATAACACTATTAGAAAAACAAACTCGAACGGATTTATGTGGGGTAAAACTATTACACTAGGAATACTCGTTTAACAAATGTGTTTGTTATTAAGAAATACATATTTGTTTTCAAAACAATAAACGCCAATGTGTTACTATACTTGTTGTATTGAACCTGTTTGATTAAAATAAGACTTTTGGTACTTTTTGTCTTTAATATAAAACATACAATTTTCTTCCACAAGACAGCTATGGAAGTTTACCTTTCAAATTTATTTTTTTCTTAGAATTCAACATCAACCAGATGTGTGAACTTGTTACCGACGATCTCATATCTGGTCACAGAGACACTGTACATATAGTTTAGATCATCTGCAATGCTTGCTTGTTTCAGACAAACATCTAGAGGCTTCCATATTAAAGAATACCGATATACTGGTATCATTTTTGATTGGCCAACACAGACACACTTTCTATTCAAGATCGAGATAACGATAGAAAGACAATGCAATATCGAATAACAATGGTCAACTACTTAATATAATAAAATAATAATTACGGACAAGTTATTCCGGTTTCAATTGTTGTTTCTGCACAAGGAAACAAGACGTTTGTATTTAAAATCAAGCGTCCAAACTGATCAAGACTATTGTAAATGGACATTTAGGTGCTACATTTACCTTGACTGAAGAGATTGCTGACGCACTGGAATCAATATCGCTCGATACGATCGGCGATATATGTAAATAAAAAGTTGTTCTAAACAATGGAAACAAAACATTTAAGAAGGCATTCTTTCCGGTCGTTCGTGAAAGGGAAACCATTAACTTGTTTAAGTAAGGCCTGGGTTAAGAAAGTTCACATTAGTAAAAGTGGTTATGTAACAAACATAGCACTCACTTAGGAAACTAGATGTTAACATGTAGTTTTTTTCATTAATGTTTAATTAAGAAGTCAGCGTAATTCACAGCAAACTATATCAACCAGTGCATCGAGCGGTGACAGCAATATACGTATCGCTTTTTCAGTTAATGTATGTCATGCCCCATACATAGGCATGCACAAACATGATTTCGACAGGGTAAATTTGGACTAAACTGGAAACCATGACCATCATGCTTAATAGTTGTGCTAAAGTGTAAGTACAGTTTCATAACTAAGATCTAAAATCTGATATTTGAAAAAACTGTAACAACCCACTAAATCAGACCATGAACAATACGCCGATTTGTTTACATTTATCAGTGACAGTTGTTACATTTTGCAACGGATTTAATTCCCTATTTTGTTTTATTCAAACATGTAGCCACGTTGCCACAATACGATAACTCGTAATAGTTCCTGACGCATATTTGCGTAATAGAGACAACTCTGAAATGTAAACTGTGTATAGCAATGTTAGAGTCCTCTCCCTTTAGTTATTTACAAACTTCTTGATATTGATTACCATGATTACGGAATAAAACAGCGGTTATCATCTATTTATATAAAGTACTGAATGCAAAACTTAATGTGGTATGGTTTGAATTTCCAATTCGATGCCACAGTCCGTTTTATTGTTAATGTTCTTCCTTTTGTTAATGTTACTAATGGAGAGATAATATTGGGATGTAAACTATCTATTCTATCATAGAGTTATCTTCCATTTTCAAACATGAATTACCATTGCCCACGTTTTTCAAACTAATATATTGAAAACAAAAAATATCAGATCAATTAAGATGAATTGATTTCTTAAATAATTGACCTTACGACCTGTAAGGGTACTAGGGATACATCCATATATTTAGCAGTACACTTTCAATATGTTCGAAATGATATCAATATTTATCTATAAATAACAATTAACACTGCATGACTGTGGTCTCTAATTTACTATATTACATTTTTAAAAACAGAACAGACAGAACTTAATCTTTTAAAAAATATATTTATACAAAAAAGTGACTTTTCTATTCTATTCCGCTAGTACTTTCACTACTTGTTTCGGTAGATCTAAAGGCGGTAGCATGAAGCAAGGTCGGTTCCCATTAAGGCCAAAGCGCTTTCGCAAAGGCCAAAAAACACAAAAAAACTTTATAGTAACTGTTTTTAAGCATGTTTTTATTTGTCAACTTTTCGTGTTCGCCCGTTTCCAAAGGTCCATGCTCATACTCTTTTAACATATATAGATTTGTAATACTTCAAAAGAAGTTGTATAACTAACATGTGTATATTCTGTGAATGTCAAGATAATGTACGGTTTTGTTTCTAATTGTTTCTAATTAGCGCCCCAGGGGGCGTGACATTTTCTGAAAGGGGGGCGTTTATTAGAACGCTTTTCGTAAGCCAGTACACATTTTAATTTCCTTATATGATGCTAAGAAATGTTGTGTTAATGAAATATGGAATTAAATTCATGTGTGTGTATACTGTTTCTTGGATTTTAACCACTTTTCTTGGATTTTAACCACTTTAAAGCTAGAGGGGGCGCTAATTAGAGGGGGAGCGCTAATTAGAAACAATACGGTAATATATCCGTTATTCTAACTGCATATGAAAAAACAAGGTCGTTATATATATATAGTCTTGAAACACTAACGTAAGTATAGCTATATTGCCAACTATGGTTGTCGTCTGTAGGAACCCTATTTGTTACAACGTCGCTATCTGTTGTAGCCGTTCGTAAAAGTTACAATTTGTGTTCTAAATGTTACACTAAACGCTATCTGTTATAATCTTACCGCAAATGTTACAAAATGTAGTTGTGATAAAAGTCACAACGTCTACGCTATCTGTTACAATATGTTTACTTGTAACAAAAGTTACAATACCTTGTCGTAAATGTTACACTGGCATTGGCAAAGTTACAACACCGTGTCGTAAATGTTACACTGGCATTGTCATTATTTATTATTTCCGAAGCTTTGGAAAGTGTTGGATTATGCTACTACACTAGCTTTATAATATTCATAAGTGTATTTAGGTAATTTTGTTGATTTACGCTATTCAGCTAAACATGAACATACACATGCATTGTGTATATGCACAGGCATGCATATACACAAAGCATTATACGAGGGGCGATAAAGAGTTTTCGGGAAGTGTTTCTAAATCTGTTACTTTTGTTTGAATTCAGCAAAAAAAATCAAGTAATATAGATATACGTGTTGGATATAGGATTCAAACATAATTTTAAAAAGTGCTCGAGAAATCGTCGCCATGGTAACGTAATCAGCCCGGTTCATTTAAAAATCAGATGCGTGTGTTCTTTTACATAGGCGTATCGGCGGGCAAAATTGTGTTATTTTGCTTGTTGTGGGTATTTACCAAACGAGGTGTTATATAGTATGATAAAGATGGCCATACAAATCGATCATTCCAGTAGATGCACTCTGTGTAAAGTTAACTCTTTCTTAAATCAAGTTGTAAAAGAAGATCCAAAACCTCAACAGTACATGCCACAAAACACATTTGTAAATGTTAATTTGCATCCAATAAGTGTTCGAAACATTATACGAATAGCTGGTAGAGGAAGTGGTGTGGTCTTAAGAATTCGTTAGATAATCAAAACCAAATTTTGGGCGAATGCTTAGCTATTTCTTACCATGTCATCCATTGATCATTGGTATACAATTATGAATGTTTGGTATAATACTAGGCGTACATAGTTCAAATAATAATGCATACTAGAATTTTGATGAAACGCATCATAGTGTTTAATATTATGGTGACATTGACAAAGGAGTGAATGTACATTTCTGATAATTCATCATCTGTATCCAATAAACTTTTTTTGCACATATTTGCTATAGTTATAATCAACCTGAGGTTACATATCCATGTACCACATGATATATACTGTTGGCTGCAGTTTAAATTGTGTGCTTATTTGATCTTCCAGTTTAGTGTGTTACATACTTTGTTGAAACTGTGTACTTTTCATCCAGTTTAGTTCTTTAATACTGTGTTTATTTTCAAAAATATTTTTATTGCTAACTTGCGTTTATTATTTAACTTATTTAGTCGTTCTGTACTAGGCAAGTACAATTTACTAGTCAACTAATTCTTTATGTTCATATTCATAAAAAATATAATTTGTTTTCACATCTTTTTTTTGATAGGATTTTAATCCATAATTTTGTGAGATGCATTTTACATTATTTTTGTTTTGTTTGGCTCTGATGATAATTTGCAGGCTGTCATCCAATTCTATATTCATGTAATTTCCTAGATATTTGACAAAATTCCACTATCTCTGAAGACCTCCTATATTCCTTGTATTTTCCTATATTTGGAGAGTAATTTCTATATTTTTGTTTGAAAGAGGATTTTATTGATAAAAAAAATGGCTAAATTATGGATTTTTTTCTTGCTAGTTACGATCGCTCGACTAATATTTTAAATGAATGCTATTATCTTCAACCACAACTCCTGCTTTTAACGTAATGAAACCATTTCTTTATCTTAAAAAAAAAATTCATTAATCAAATTCGTATGTTTCTTAACTTTAATTTTTATAATAAATAGTAATGTACATCTGTGAAAAACAAATCAAAATTAAAGAGGCATATCGACGCTTTTGACAAAAAAAAATTGTAGTAAATATGGAAACAATTTTGACGAAAATATACATAAGACGTGCAACTTCTTTAAATAAAGAGTCAAAAAGTTAAAATTGTGACATGAAATTTTGCGTCGATATGCCTCTTTAATGTATAAAAATTTACTATATATTTTGCTAAAACCTCATGTTTTGTTTGCTAAAATTTCCTGTATTTGTTTCTATATATTTTAGTAAAGCTGATTGACGGCCATAATGTGTAATGCGAATTTAAATTTACTTTTACTCATATCAATTGTATTAGCTTTGTGTGTGTGCGTGTGACTGCGTGTGTGCGTGCGGCCATACTGTGTAATGTGAATTTAAATTTACTTTTACTCATATCAATTGTATTAGCTTTGTGTGTGTGCGTTTGTCTGAGTGTGTGCGTGCGTGCGTGCGTGCGTGCGTGTATGTATGTATGTGTGTATAATGTTTATACCTATGAATTTTGTTTTTCATACAGTTATACTGTTCAAAGTGATTAATTTTTAAATAAAAAATAAATGTTACTATGATAAGCTTGTGTTTTTGTAAATTTATTTCTACATAATGTCAATGTTCGTGATCATGTTTGGTGGTCTAAATAAGGAATATAATTTACTTTATAGTCATAAAGATCATAAGAAACTAATCTAGAAACCGAGAAAGTTAGTTTAACACATTTGATTGAACCGACGTAGACTATACTTTTGTTTTTTTCGGCACATTTTAGTGGCTATATAAAGCACAGGGTATAAAAGGATAAACGCCTAGAGCTGATATTTGGTCTAGTGGTAACGCGTTTGACTGTCAATACAGGGATCGCAGGTTCGACCCTCCGCTTCTCCAACTGAAACTACTAAGTCTTAAATGCTTGTCTTTTCAAGCCCTAGTCCTTAGCAGGCGACAAAATTCGACCACGCCAGAAGCCGCAACAGATCCTCACTTACGTAATGTATCACTACGCTAACAGTCAGCTGTCATTTTGAATGAATGTTCATTCGCATAAAAGCGGTAAACACACCCCACTCACTGTATGCATATTCATAGGGGCCTTGGAAGGCTGACTTGTGGAGGTTAGTTGGTGGTCAGGTGAGGATGTCGAAGGGTGGGGTGTTGGTGGGGGAGGGTTGTCAGTAAACATATATATCAAATATCTAAGCAAGACCTTCAAAAACCGAGAAAGAATATGAACTTGATTAGGGCGCGGAGTGGAGGTGAAGTGTTATTGAAGAGGAAAACACAGGAATAAAACAATATTTTTCATTGAGAGAGTCATGGGTGTCATGGTGTGTGTGTGGTTTTGGGTAGGGGGAGCAGTGGGGACAGATGGAAGAGAACAGGATGTGGACGTGGTGATTGATAAGTGAAACCAAAAACAAAAGAACAAATATTCATTTATTTATTTTGGGTGATGTTGGTGGTGGTGTAGGATTGGAGAGAGTGTGGGGTTTATATGGCTGTTGAAATTTACAGGCTTGCCATTGTTTCATTGATGTATGCTGCGATTTTTGAAATATATGAAGGTGCTTAAAAACACTTAACTAGAAACTCTCAATTGAAAAAAAGTTATCATTTGGCTAAACTGAAATACAAAGTTATGAAACGTGTGTCTGTACGTGTCTTTGATGATACTGAGTCCACTTGTCAAGATCATTTGAAGTCTCCGAGATATATGGCTAGAGGGTACTGAAATGAATTGACTTGCCAGGAATTCTAAGTCGAAATGGGGCTACAATACAATACAGAGTTGTGGAACATCAATCTCTGAGCGTCCTTGGTCATACTGAGAGAGCTTAATTGATGTATGCCATCTAGCTATAGAAATACACGGACTTGCCAAATATCTTTAACCAGAAATAGGGGCACAATTTTGCTACAATGCAATACAGAGGTATGAAACAAGATCCCCTGATGTTACTAAAGACATATTCTGAAGTTTTATTGATACCTTACAAGCACCTACTGAAATACAAAGACTTACCTAAAAACTTTAACCAGAAATTAAAGTCGAACAAGGGATATAACTTTGCTTCAGTGCAATACAGATTTATGGAGCATGTCTCCACTAGTGCTGTTGCTATTCCACGATTTTCTGAAGTGTTACTGATGCACGCCTTGCAGTTATTAAAATACACGGACTTGCCAAAACACCTTAACAAGAAATTCACGGTAAGAAAAGTACCATACTTTTGCTTAAATGCAATACATAGTTATGGAGCATGTATCTTACCAGTGCCCTTGGTGTACTGAAGACTTCGTCCCGACTACAAATCAGTATTGTTATTATTTACTGGTCCTTTGGCATCATCAACATAAGTATAAACGTCAAACAGGAAATTCAGCATTGACAGAACACAGTAAACCGAAAAACACACTAAACAATAAACATGAATGGCAATGTTAATAAGAAATAAAGGCAAATGACGTCACAAACACAAAAAGGGTTGACAAAAGGGCTACCGCCTTGGAACGGTCAGTGGCAAAAAAGGCCACTGGGGGTTTAAACCAGGTTCTAGGGTACACCTAACCTCACACTTACCCTAAAGTCAGCCCAATAAAACGGGACAGTGTAAATAAGAAATCCCCGCCATGGACTATTCTCTAACCAACTAGGCAGCATAAGTAAAACACAAAGATGCTCGTATGTATATAAGATGCTCGTGTATATAAGAAGCCAATTATTAACCATAATTTAAGCCCATTCTGTGTTGCTTTAAAGTAAAATATTGCTTAAGTCGGTAACAGGAGGCGTGAGAGGTGTTACATCTTATAATTACCTCTAATGAACAGACCCAATAAAAGCGAGTCTGCTTTTTTCCTCTCTCGTTTGTGTTTGTTGCTTCCAAGGAATCACCTTTTCAGTATCTATTGACATATATTATAATTTGTTTAATACTGTGTGGCGGCCGTAAAACACCGCCCCGACTACAAATCAGCAGTGTTATTATTTACTTGTCCTTTGGGATCATCAATCCCATCCTGTGTTGCTTTAAAGTAGAATATCGCTGAAGCCGGTTCTAGGAGGCTCGATAAAATCGAGTCTGCTACTCGATCAGTACTCGCGCTAGTACCGGAAAACATTCTTCACTAGTGAAACACGTGACAGCAGGTGCACTTCTCATACATACTAGGGTTCATCTCAAAAACACAAAGTATCTGTCAAACCTTTTGCTTTTGAAACATACAGCTATAAATTTAAATTGCCCGAGTGTTTGAAAGTCTGTTCATAAGAGATAATTATATAATGCAACAATATTTGCTAACAAAGACATTTTGTGGAAAAAACCCTAATCATATGAAATATTTATTTTTTCTTCAAATGTGTTTTTTTCACCAAAAGCTGAATTTATTTCCTGGACTCTGCAAGGTAGGAACGTAATTTATTAATGCCACTCTATTTTCTATTTTTGCGTTTATCATGCATCTTTATTCATATATACATAGAATAATATCATCTCAAAAACCAAGTCCGCGACCTATTATTATTTTTAAAGATGAAATATGTTTAGAAAAGATAGTTCTGTGTACCAAACTAACACAATATATTCACACGGAAAACAAAAACTGTAGAAAAATGCTTAATACATGTCTCATGTAAATTTCTCATTCTTTCAATTTATTTATGTATTTTGTATGCATCATTCTCTAATCGTGTTACCAATGTTACCTGCGATTTAAAACAAATATGTTCTATTTCGGACTGTTAAAACAAATATACGGAAATTGAAGAAGTTTGTTACTCGAGATTTAAAGTGTAGAGATCGGATGTGTGCGCATGCTGACAATCTTACGATGTAACATTTTTAACTGATGTTCACTCAACAAATTAAAATACGTAGCTAAATAGTGTTGCTGGCAATTTAAATTTATTGCATGGCACGAGTTTGGTAAATGGATTTAAAACAAGCTTAAAGTGAGAATAAAATTATTTTACGAATGAATTAAATGCTCACTATAACCCTAGATGAATTAACAAACGGTTTGCAAAACTTTGACAAATTGTAAACACTTAAACACTGACACTTTTCGTTTTACAAAAAGTTTTTCCTTTTATGAAAAATCCATCTATCAGTTCTTGTTACACATTAATATACGTCATATGTTTATGTTATTGTTTATGTTTTTAACTAAGAATACAATTAACTTTAACAAACCGTTCAGTGTCCGGGACAGTTTTGCTCCTTTTCGGAAATCCATCTCTTGTTTTTATAACTAATGTCTCAACTCTAGATGTCATCTTCATTCTTCATTTTGATTGATGTGTTATTAGAAGATATTAAAACAGATCTGTTGGAAAACAAGTCCGTGAACATCAACATCGTAAACCTTCATGAATAAACGGATTGAACTGGGTGTCTCGAGCCAAGTGCGTGTGTGTAATTCCAAGGTTTATTGTCATTCCGTTTCATTTCCAAATGGAGAATCCTTCAAGGTGGCCACACAATTAATAGTTGATGAATGCTTTGGGTTAGTTGTATTGTCGTTTCAGTGGTCGAGTCTTCTGAAAATAAAGGATTACACTCCAGGTAAAAAGTACAAAAAATAAGTCTTTAAAAACTTTTAAAATACTTTTATTTAAGAAATTTATAAAATTTAAGAACTCAAATATATATCTTAAAAATACCTATTGTTAATTTCAATTACGTTACAAAGTGATCATCTGAGGTAAAAATGGTATAAAAGTCGAACAGAAAACGTATTCCTTTTACTTTACAGAACACAGTCAACAAAGGTCGATATAAAAGTCGAACGGGAACGTATTCCTTTTACAGAACACAGCCAACAAAGGTCGATACAAAAGTCGAACAGAAAACGTATTCCTTTTACAGAACACAGTCAACAAAGGTCGATATAAAAGTCGAACAGGAAACGTAATCCTTTTACAGAACACAGTCAACAAAGGTCGATATAAAAGTCGAACAGGAAACGTATTCCTTTTACAGAACACAGTCAACAAAGGTCGATATAACGGATGAACAGGAGATGTAGCATTCAAGGACCACAGCCAACCAAAAACATAATGCAAAAAACAAACAATAATTACAAAGATGAAGGAAAGGCATTAAAAATGATGACATTAAAAAATAAAAACATAACACAAAGAAGAAATACAAGGATACATAGGAACTAAGTAAGCGATATCACCACCATACACGGATTGACAATAAGGGTACCTCTTTGGAATGGTAAGTGGCAAAAATGTGGCTGGTTGGTTTAAGTAGGTTCTAGAGTGCACCAATGCTCGCTCTTACGAATAAGACGGACAAAGTCAATTAAAACGTCCTGTCAATGTATAATAAGCAATATAAGTGCAATATAAAGATGAGCATGTATATATGATTATAAAAAATTCATTGATCATTGACTTGGAAGAAGCCAGAGGAGCAACAAGAGAATAAACCATTAAGGGCACGACAGGAATATGTTTAAAATAAGAATTGCAAGATGTGCATAGATATTTTATTAAATAGTGTTTCCATTTGTTGAATAAAAACACAAACAATTGATTGATCGACGAAATTTAGTGTTACGTGTAATACATGTTAATTCTGGGGTAATGCCAATACTGTTGAATAAAATAATAGTATTGAGGGTTTTAATATTTATTAATGCGATTAGTGTGTTAAAATGACGTTGCTTTCTTATCATGCTTACAGTGTTTAAGCATAGTTGTGGTTAACCTATTAAGTTGTTCATATCTTTTCCAAACACAAACGTATTCATTTATGTAACGAAATATAAAAAGATACGTTATTACAATATCAAATGTTAGTTTTCCCTGGAGTTCTTGGGTGCACTACACCTCTCTGTTTATATCCACTAACAATATAGGCAGCATTAATAGGCTTAAACGAATAACACAAAGATTATCATGTATATATCAAGAGGCAGACAAGACAAAATTGAAGACAAGCATCAAACTTCAGCATCCGTTTTAGGATTTACATGATTTAGGCAGACGTCATCATAGGGTCGACAATCTGTTCGGTCCTCGCACAATTAAACAAATCATAGTGGCGAATTGTAAAGGAATAAACATGCAGTGCGTTGCAAAATGAAATGATCATATTTTTTAAATCTCTTTTTATAAACGTTCCAACAAGTTTAATAAATGGTGTTTGAAAGTGATCATGACCAAGGATCTGACGAAGTTTGTAAATCATGTTACCATAGAAATTGGGTCGTGATAGTCCTTGTCGCGGAGGAGTTCGGAAATTACCTTTATATTTAAAAAAAACAAAACTAAAACACGATAATAACATTTAGCAAAGGTTTTTCGATGTTAATGGTAACGGTAGCCCTGATGTATTAGTATTCTACTTGTACAAAGGGGTTACGAATATGAATGTCCGCAATTCGGCTTCAAGCTCTAGAAAATCAACGAATAAGCTGAGAAACATTAACCTCTTAACATGTTACTCGGGTAATATTCCGTAATAGTGAATATGTAAATCGATAAATATATTTTAACTGAGTTGAAGTTCTTTAGGATAGATAGTCTTAACAATAGAAAACAATAAAGAAGTGTCAATATTCAGTATATATCATCCAGATACCGAGAGAGATGTGAACATTTGTCTATAAACTCCCTTTTCAGTTTTTATTCTGTTCGTGTGTAAACGCTTGTCCGTG
The DNA here is from genome assembly GCA_037043455.1 of Cyrtodaria siliqua. Lineage (NCBI taxonomy): Eukaryota > Metazoa > Mollusca > Bivalvia > Adapedonta > Hiatellidae > Cyrtodaria > Cyrtodaria siliqua. The sequence goes on from JAWPHD010012202.1 coordinate 42,591, forward strand.
TTATGTATTAAATATTAACAGTATAATTAATGATATAAATGAGTTGTTATACAAATATCGTTATAAAGATAATAATTAGTATGTTGACAAATATCACATAAGATAAACTATTGATTTGAATATGTCGAAAGATATGTTGATAGTCATAATTATTATTATGATATTAATGGTTAAAGATTGGCATATTAAATATCAATTTCAATGACAAACTTGAACTATCTGGTATTACGTTAATATATCTATTGGATACTCTATTCCTTTTGGAAATAATGAAACAATGAAATAAAGACATATTAAACAAATAATTGCCCAGGTTGAAGAAAAGCAGTTGTAAACTATTTTTGAAACATACCGTTGATTGATATATTTTAATGCACTAAAATGCAGGTAATCAACAGTTTTTGCGGGGAACAATTCCTCAGACTCCGCTAAAAAGGGGTTTGCCTCGGTTAAATGGCGGGTAAGGCTTCGGGCCTAGAGATAAACTCAATTTAAGCTATAACGAGTAGGCCATATTGTCTACGGCCGTTCAAAGTCGGCAACCCTGTGTTCCTCCAATCTTTATGTTGCGTGATGTCCCGCTGTCGGCAACCCGTGTTCCCCCAATCTTTATGTTGCGTCATGTCCCGCTGTCGGCAAGCCCGTGTTCCCCCAATCTTTATGTTGCGTCATGTCCCGCTGTCGGCAACCCCGTGTTCCCTCAATCTTTATGTTGCGTCATGTCCCGCTCATTGACTTTTTGATGTGATCATTTGATTTAGTTTGCGGTACCGTGATGACATACAGTGCCATTGCGTTGGGATGCTGTGGTTTCATAATTTTTTTTTTCTCATTCTGATGACAGTACTTACCTCATGCATAGAAACATATTTTAGGTCAAACAAATGGTTCATAAAATGTACGATATACAATGGCTTATAACATGGTCAATGAGAACTTCTTTAAAATGTCAAACCATGCACGTCTCGATATGAAAATAAATGCTTATAATTTTAAAAATAATACCTACTTATACAACAAATGACACGATTACTTAGGTCTCGGAACGACCCTAAAAATCATCGTGGTATTTCACTAATCAATACAATATGTAAAACATTTATGAGTATTTTAAGTACAATGATAATAAAGTGATGTGATCAAAATAATGTTATAGATGAATCTCAATCTGGATTTCGAAAGAAGTATAATGTGTTTTACATTATTAGCGCTAGCACACACATATTTATCGAGAAAAAAGGGGCGTTTCTTTTGTATATTCGTTGACTTTACGACTGCATTTGACAGTGTACAACATCAAAGGTTGTGGAATGCATATCGTCGAAAGAATATCGATGGAATCTTGAAAATATGTATTCAAAATTGAAATCATGTGTCAAGGTGGACAACGGCTTTAACAGAATTTTTCAACTGTACGTACAAGACATGGGTGTGTTGCAAGTCCGATTATATTTTCATTATTTATTAATGATTTGATATCCATTTTACTTTCAGAATGTTGACAATGTGTACTTGTTTCAGATGAAATTGAAAATATTTTAGAGCTAATGTATGCTGACGACGTGTGGGGTTTTGCTGTCATCAAACATCAACGTCAAATTAATGCTATTGAGAAATCTTGCAAATCTGCTAGCATGAAAAATAGCTTAAAGAAACCCAAAGTAATTGTTTCTCGAAGAGGTGGTATTATTAAACCAAATGAGCGTTGGTTTTACAGTGGTAAACAACTTGAATGTGTTTCATTTTATAAATATCTAGGTATGTATATTACTCCGAAACGTTCATGGTCAAAAACACACGAAAACATAGCATAACAAGCAACTAAAGAAATGAAATGTATTTTTCAATATTAACGTAAATTTGGAAGATTTCGAACCAATGATATATTTAAATTATTTGATAGTATGGTCAAACCAATTATTATATATGGATCAGACATATGGGATTATACGTATTGTGTGAGTTTGGAAAAAGTTCATATACAATTTTGTAAAATGCATTGTAACTTACCATTGCAAGCAGCTGACGTTTTTGCGGAGAGTGCGGTAGAAATCCATCATGTAAAACTTATATTCCAAGATGTATCCAGTACTGGCTTAAACTTATCTCGCTGGACAATGATAGGTACTCAAAACAATGTTAGTACATGATAAAGCGTTTGGACGAGGCACGTTGGCACACGTGGGACAGCGAAATTAGAAGTTTGTTGTACAAATATGGTTTTGGGTATGCGTGGCTTCACAGGAGATCGGCAATCCAACTTCGTTTTTGACGATGTTTAAGCAAAGAGTAAAATATTTATATATATGCAAATGTGGTATGGAAAGGTTGATTTATCAAGTAAAGCTTATTTTTACAAACACTATAAATCATAACAATATCTCTCTATGGAAATATCATATATACTAAAAAGTTCTCTATCTAGATTTCGATGTTCTTGTCATAATTTAGCTATTGAAAAGGGTAGACATTTAAATATAGAAAGAAATATGAGGTTGTGTCCTTTATGCTTTGCTAGAAATACATCAGTAATTGAAGACGAATTTCACCTTATAATGGAGCGTAGATAATATGAGGAATATCGAAGTCTATGTTTCAGAGCACATTGACTGGTACACAGATATTTGAATATGTTTTATTTCTTGAATTAGATAAATATAGAGTTTACATGAAGAATGCTAAGTAAGTATTAGATATAGACAAAACGTAAATGTTCTATTTAATTTGTTTATACATTCTATATTTGTAATCTTAAATTATTATTGTTGTGTTCATATATCTTCATCCATATAATGTATAATATATGGGTCGAGGGCCTACTATAGGGTGTGATATGAAAATACACATTTTTTTATTCTATTTATAATATACTTCAGCAATGACTTTGTTGAACTGTCAACTTCAGCTAACTTACTACGCTGTTTTCCAGGGAGAAAACAATAATATTATTAATAGATGTAATCCCATTCTAATGGTTCACGCCCATAAAGCTCTCGGGCTGATATGGGTCGAGGGCCTAATATAGGGTTTGATATGAAAATACATATTTTTTATTCATTCTATTTATCATATACTTCAGCTAACTTATTACGCTGTTTTCCAGGGAGAAAACAATAATATTATTAACAGGTGTAATCCCATTCTGATGTGTTACGTCTGTCGCATAAGTGTTGATCTTCACCACATTTTCCCCCTGAAATTTGATTTAAAGTGAATGCCATTGAATTTGAAATTGTCTAATTCAGAAAATGAATGGTCACACATGGTTATTTCATCCACGTATGGTTTTATATCACTGAGTTTATTATAAATTTGTTAAACTCTCTTTATGGTCCGTGTAGTATGCCTTATTTATTTCTTTATTTTACTTCTTCTATCTATCATTTCATTTATTTCAGCTTCTTAGCACTACTAGTCGAGTCATCTTCTTAGCATTACTAGTCGGGGTCATTTCCGTTGAGTTATGATCAAGATAACAGCTCAACGTATACATGTAGATGTAGATGTTTAGCAAATAATCTGGCGCAAAAACAGGATGGAATGCAGACGACAAACCAAAACGAGTGACAACTCGTATACAATCGTAACTAATCGGTAATTTCCGTATTACTCCCCTGAAAGAGTCATAAGGAACATTCGGTTATTTCTGTGATTTATTTCACGCGTGTGATAAAGCTGTATTGCTCGGCAACTAAATTCTGATTGATATGACTAGCTAGGTCTATGTCGTATCGTATATTTCAAAACAACGTATATATAGGGAAGTATGTGATAAATAAGAATTACATGGTTAGTAACTTAGAATTTCAGTTGTAGTTTGGCGAGTGTAAGACAAGTGATAAAAGCGAGCCTCATGCAACTGTTTCAAATGACATAATTTACCTGAAAAACAATGGAAATATACAGTTTGCAACTGCTGCCGTCAAAATATAAAATAAACGAAAACGTTTTGGCGTTTAATGTTACACTATATTTATATCGATAATACATTTAAATGCAAAATACATTTTCTTGATAATGTAATGTATTGTATTTCAAAATTGATGAGCATAAACATATTGCGTATATGTGTAGTTTAAATGGCTGATTCCTAACTTTTAAGTCATCGAATAATAGCGCGTTTAGCAGTCAGTAGCTGTATTTGTAAAGTAGAAACATTATTTTCATGATAAAAGTAGGTATAAGTTCGCAAGGGAAATGTTTCATTCACAGAACTCAGTCAACCAAAAACACGCATTAAAACAACAATAATAACGTTAATTAGAAGCAAGACATGTGACATCACAACCACAAAGGTATGATAATAGGGCTACCGCCCTTGGAACTGCCCGTGGCAAAAAGGCCGCTGAGGGTTTGAACTGGATTCCAGGGTACAACAAACCTCACTCTTACCCTAGTTTTAACGTACATATCCTCATTTGTTTAGAAGTATATATTGAACTTTCATTACGTGGTCCTGCCTTAATTCCATTAAGCGATGAGAAAGAGCTTATAGTAGGATTTTATAATGGATATTTCGACAATAAACACGTTTAAAAAACACGTTTTACTGAAAAAATGCGAAAACCTTTTGAAGATTACCTATTACATGTTTTAATTTTAAAATATGCAAACGTTTTAAGCCGAAATTAAGGGTTTATTTGATACCCCAAGCTAACCCCGTTTTCGCTTCTTGGAGAAGGGGTTGGATGGGGTATGAAAGTTAATACTCGGACCACGTAATGTATTGTTTTATGAATGCTACATTGTATATATATGTTTACTATTATCTTGTTTTAAGAGTGGGAAATACAACTAATAACTTACAGCATGCACACTCAACAGTTGTACCCTTACGTGATCTCTGATTTATATTGATCCACGTACGGCTATTACATATATGGTCACTTAACAATCCACATGAAGTAAGTTAAGCAAATATTATTTATTTTCTGTAATAATAAAAAGTGCTACACCGACGATATGACGAAATAAATAACGAGCGGTCTACGCGATTACAGCCGTACATGTTCGATACCGATCTCACCGATATAGATTATTACAGTATATTTAAGATACCGATTACTGTAGTATCTCACATATATGGATTACTGCAGTATCTCACCAATATAGATTAATGCAGTATCACACAGATACCGAATTTTGCAGAATATGTTCGATACCGATTACTGCACTATCTCACCGATACCGATCATTGCAGTAGATTACAGCAGTATCTCACCGATACCGATTACACAGTATCTTCCCGATACCGATAACTCACCGATATCGATTCCACAGTATTGTATCGATACCGATTACTGCAGTATCTCGCCGATACCGATTACTAAAGTAGCTTTGAGATACTTATTGCTGCAGTTTATGTTCGATTATTGCAGAAATTGACCGATACCGATTTCTGTAGTAGCTTTCTGATACCGAATACTGCAACATATTTTCCCTACCGATTACTGTATTATATTTTTGACACCGAATTCTGCAATATATTTTCCCTACCGATTACTGTATTATATTTTTGATACCGAAGACTACAGTATCTCACCTATACCGAATACTTCAGTCTCATCATGTTACAAACAATGCATATTACAATTATACAAATTACAACCACAAAATGTAGTACTATGTGATACCTGTTACTGCATTATATTTCTGATACCGAATACTGCAGTATCTCTCAGATACCGATTATTGCAGTATTTCTCCTATACCGATTACTGCAATATCTCACTGATACCGATTACTGCAGTATCTCACCGATACCAATTACTGCAGTATCGCACCGGTACCGAATACTGCAGTATGTCGCCAATACGGATTACTTCAGTATCTCACCGATACAGATTACTGCGGTATCTTACCGATACCGATTACTAAAGTATCTTTGAGATACCGATTGCTGCAGTATATTTTCGATTATTGCAGAAGTTGTCCAATACCGATTTCTGTAGCATCTCGCATATACCGATTACTACAGTATCTCACGGATACCGATTACTGCAGTATCTCACCAATACTAATTACTGCAGTATATTTTCGATACGATTACAGCAGTATATTTTCAATACCGATTACTACAGTATATTTCTGATACAGATTACTGCAGTATCTCACCGATAGGGATTACTGCAATATCGCACACGTACTGATTACTGCAGTATCTCATTGATACCGATTACACAATATCTCACCGATACAGATAACTGCAGTATATTTTCGATACCGCTTACTGTACTGCAGCATATTTTTGATACCGATTACTGTAGTATCTGACGATACCGATTAAACAGTATTTCATCGATAACGATTACTGCAGTATCTCACCTATACCGTTTGCACAGTATCTCACCGATACCGATTACTGCAGTATTTCACCGATACCGAGTACTGCAAAACATCACCGATACCGATTACAGCAGTTTCTCACCGATACCGATCACTGCACTATTTCACCGATACATCTTACCGATACCGATTACTAAAGTAGCTTTGCAATACCGATTGCCGCAGTATATTCTCGATATAGACTATTGCAGAAGTTGTCCGATACCGATTTCTGCAGTAGCTTTCCGATACCTATTAAATCTGTATCTCCAAATACCTATTACTGCTGTACCCTTCCGATACCGAATACTGCAATACATTTTCCCTACCGGTTACTGTATTATATTTTGATACCGAATACTGCAGTATCTCACTTATACCGATTACTACAGTATCTCACCGATACCTAATACTTCAGTATCTTTATTTCTGTCTCATCATTTTACAAACAATGCATATTACAATTATACAAATTACAACCACAAATTTAGTGCTACATACGATACCTATTACTGCATTATATTCTGATGCCGAATACTGCAGTATACCGATTATTGCAGTATCTCACCTATACCGATTGCTTCAGTTTCTCTCCGATGCCGATTACTGCAGTATGTCATCGATACCGATTACTGCAGTATCTCACCGATACCGATTACTGTAGTATCTCACCGATACCGAATACTGCAGAATCTCACCGATACCGAATACTGCAGTATATCACCGATACCGACTACTGCAATTTATTTCAGACTCCGATTATAGCCGTATATTTTTGATACCGATCTCACCGATATCAATTATTACAGTATATTACTAGGATATTAATACGATTACTGCAGTATCTCACGATCTCACATATAATGATCGCTGATGTAACTTTGGGATACTAAATACTGCAGTATCAGTATACTGCAATATAATTACGATACTGCGATACCGACTGCTGCAGTAGCATAGCACACTTTACCAATCATGTGACATATTTTAAAGGATAATGTTAGAAAAGCGTATTTAACACAGGTGAACAGAGAATATAGTCGTATACAACTAGTGCATTTCCCAGCCGTTTGGTCTTCAACCCCTATTCCTAAATCACACTGGCTAAATAAAACTAACTATATTATATCAACTCAAACATGACCAGCAAATTGGGGATAATGTAGTGCTTTCAGCCTCTAATAGTTCATTGACGGTGGGCACCCCCAGAATGACAGTAAATACGTTCTACTTTGTGCAAACATGCCCTCTGTACAATTTTATCAATAACAATGCAAATGTCATTCAAAATATCACAAATGAAAATGTTTTATGATTTAAATATAATAGTTTGATGTTTTATGGGCAATTGTTATGATCTGGATATACTATACCTTACAGATCCTTACAATCTGACTATAAGACCTAATAGACTCTGTAATTGTTTCAATCAATCAAAAGCCCCAAATCAGTAATGGTATATGACCTTATTACATATTCAAACACATAAAATGTGCACCGTCATAATAACGAAAGTAATGTTTAACTTCGATACCCTCTCAGATTGTCGACTGGGTCTAACCTAGCAGATGCGTATACTTTGTTTATAGAGAGGGTCTTAAGGATGGCATGTTCTAAAAAGCTGAGTGGAGCGGAGTGGAGATGTAGATTGGAGAGTAGTCGACTCCAAAACGGCAACATTGACTCCAAAAAGTGGAAAGGTGGAGTGTAAATGTGGAGTTTTGTACTGGAGTGGAGTGTAATTGGCTCCAAAATCCTTAAAAGACAGAAAAACTTGAACAGCTGAGCTGGTCATACATTTAGATACATCTCCAAATCTAACAAAAAAAATTCAAACCTTCTCAGTTGATTTTCCTGCTTTATAGAGCGACCTTGAGGTGATGTACATAAATTCTAGTTATAATTTGTCTGTGTCCGTCAATTGTCAATACGTCTGAACCAAGGACAAATCTGGGATTTTAGAAAATAGTGTACTAGGTTCATTTTCAGTTTTTATAATGGTCATTACCTCCAAATAGCTTTAATGTCCCGAGTTCTAAGGACTTGTTTACTCACGCGATGAAGCAAACAACAGCTGTTTAAAAGAAACAAGAATATGTCACGTCTCAAAGCAATTAAATGAAGTTCAAAAGTGTATTGTGTCTGGTTTATGTATCACGTAATTGTATCTGTACAGTCCTGAACAAATCTGATAAAAATATCCCAGCAATCAGATGCAGATTCAGGCAGACTGGTAACCTGTAGGAAGCCCCACAGAAATAACGAATACAAGTAACCTCTCTACAAACACCAAATTACTGCACTTTAGTGGGTGGTGATAATTGTCTTGTAGTTTTGGAATAAAGCACATGTGTCATATGACTGATGCGACTTTTCTAGCTGCGACGATGAATCGATGTTGGAAAGAGTATGAAAGGGCAGTCGTCCCAGTTTCTCACAACTAGCGTAGATTAGATCAACCAAGCATGTTTATATATAGTTTAGTGCTAAATAAGTGATACTGGAACTGTCTTACATCTTTTCAATCCACATTTTTACTAGTCATATGCCTTGTAGTAAACGGTTTCTCAAAAGCTACATGTATTATATCAACCGATTTGAGTTGTCTTTGAATCTGGGGTGTTTATCTCAAAGTCGTGTCGTATAACTACATTTGACCATGATCTTTATTTTTAGAGGACATTGCCTCATTATCTTTAAATTAAAATAAATTCACACATTGTATATTATGTTGTGATAATTGATTTGCAAATTGTCGGTGTTTATGTGGTCTTGAACGCCGTTAATGAACGTTAGGGCGTTTTGGTAAATTTGACATTCACTACTGTTGTTCAAAATGCATAAATGCCGAAAATTTGCGAATCAATTCTTAAATTAGCATTGTTTAAATTATTTCCCGTTGTTATAGTACCAACACTAACGTAATATATTTGTATGAAATTATACATGAAGGGTATACATGTATAACATGAATATAACCAAGAAACACAACAGATACAGTAAATGTTTCACTTAACCTTGTTGACAATGTATATAGTCAATTTTGTTGTGGTTTGAAGTTAATGCATGCATTATTTTATTTAATTAATTGAATATTTTGGAGTCGACTCCAAATTTTGGAGTTTATACCACTCCACTTCACTTCTCCACTCCACCATTCGACTCCACCCCTCCATTCCACTCCACTCCACAACTCCACTCCACTCCACTCCAAAACTCCACTCCACTCCACTCAGCTGTTTATCACATGCCGTTAAGGATAGTTTTACATGTTATGTAAATACATTAGTTTAGATATCAAGCGTCCTAGATTTTGATTACCTCAAGCCCTTGCAAATACAAACGGGAAGCTTACTTTGAAATCTACAAACACGGGGTCATGCCTTGGTAGTTTGGACTAGAAAATTAGTAAACATGCTAATTCCTATTAAATTATCTTATATATAACGGTAACGAACGAAGCAATGCGTTTGCCGCTCTATGTGGTTTCTATAGGTAAGGGGCTCATAATTTGCTTTTTCAAATTTTTACATTCTGATCAAAACTAAGAATGCTATGTTGCCATATAACAATAACATATATTGTCTAAACAATACCAGTACACAGCTACCTTTTACAGGGCACATGATTGTATAAAATGAGGATCTTACATCAGTACTCATTCATTGTTGAATTTGTTAACGAGTCGGCAAAATGATATAATGCGAGGCTCTTGCCGAGCATTTTATCGTTTTTGCTAACGAGTTTAATTAATTCAATAATGAATGAGATCGAATGTTATATTTTATCAAATAACTCACATATCGACTTTTATTGCATTTTGCATGTCGCTTTAATAGGCGAAACCGACATAAACCGTTGGAATTGGATCATAGTAATTATCGATTTTTTTTGACAGCGCATACTAGGCTTATTTGCTTATATAACTAGTGGTATATCGAAAATATAGAATGGTGTTATTCCACTCCCACACCATAAGTTATGTGATACAAAGATATATTGCTACAACAAATACATAATACCGCTACATCGGTTTATTGTCGATACACCTGTGTTTTCAGATGCATTAATTTAAAAAAGGTACCGGTACAACGGTTTAATTTATCGGTGATCAATAACATTGATGCATCTGGTTTATATTAGTGGTGACCATTTCCCCTCTCTGATGCAGCTCTGAATAACCTGTAATGTTAAACATTTGATTCAATAAAATACTGACTCTCTAGAGTAATATTATCAGTGAAAAGTATTTAGCTTTTATATATTATATGTGCCTATGTATAGGGTAGTGCAAGGTGTCTTTATAGTCTGATACATTCCAGTGACAGCACTGTAAAGATGAGCATTAACCTCACTTTTACAAGTAGATACCGTCATAACAATGACTAAACGGCATTAACCATATATACCTTATAAGTGCGTACCGGTGCTTTTGACCTGTTCCAATACTCTTGTTAAACAGAAGTACATAGATGGAGACGAGCACAAAATTGACCTTTTTGTCATTTTGGTTTTAAATCCTAATCTGTTATGCAAGGAAAAATACAAACCGAATCAATTAATTTAATTTGAACAGGTCATGTGTTAAGAATAAATTCATTTAATTTGACCAGAGGTCGTGTGTGGTATTTAAACAAACATAATTCATTCATCCTTTATCATAACATAAAGTAGACGAACTTGAATGTAGACGAACCCTCTTGCAACTCGGAAATATCACAGAGAACAATTTGAGATATCGACGTTGATATTTTAATCAGCAAAATATTGACGGTCACTTTTGTAATAAGCATGTAATTAAACCAGGACTTTATTAATGTATAGTCTATCTACTGTCCCCGTTCAAACTCAAGACTCGATTTATTACTATTTTATTTAAGAAATGACAAGGAAATAAAGAGTTTAAATAATCATAACAAGTGTGACGTACAACACAGGCTTCATGCAGTAAAACAACACAGAAAAAGGCAGAGACGAAATTGATACATTTCCTCTGTTTTTTGTGTTTTGCCATTTAAAATTGAAATTTTCATTGAATTTCGTTTAAATACTTTTCTTTTTATAATTTTAATCGCATGTTTCTTCAAACGTTATTTGAAATTAATTCGTAAATGACCCCTTCAGTTACGAATTTGCAAATGGCGTGTCGATAATTCGGAATTATCGGGTATTCGTAATTGGCGTGCTATATGTACATTGGGAGCTACTCCATCAAACAGAAAATGGATAAACAAACAAGATAACAGACACGATTGGAATGCGTGAATGTGTTACAACGCCTTCTTATAATACCTACACACAAATGAGCATCCTATGATAAAATGACGATAACAAATTAACTATATTTTTTTGTTTAAGTTTAATGCATACCTAACATAGTCGAAAACTACGTCTGCTGTTTAAATTAATTAATTAATTAATTAATTAATTAATTAATTAATTCATTCATTCATTCATTCATTCATTCATTCATTCATTTATTCATTCATTCATTCATTCATTCATTCATTTATTCATTCATTCATTCATTCATTCATTCATTCATTCATTCATTCATTCATTCATTCATTCATTGAATCATTCATTCATTCATTCATGTTTGAGTAATAGACAGAAATATAATCAAACATGGATATGGTTATATCGGTTATAATTTGGCTCTTTGAACCAATAAGGAAATCGCTCATTTGATAAGAGCCGCTTAAAGATGAAACAAGCGTTGAAGACAAGTATATGCATTTAGCCCAATAATTATAGGCTATTAGACTTTTATTGGGATATATGCACGTGTTTTTTCGCGTAATAATATTGCGCGACTTTAGGAGCGGAATATATATGCGCAAAAGAGCGAGTGCACATATCCCAGTATAAATATGTTAACGGTGGTACTTTAAATTGTATCCGGAATATATGCACGTTCACCAACCTTAAAAATAGCTCATCCGAAAATAAATAGAACAAAAGTGTTGTGCAGTTAAATTCGAATATGGTTCAAATGTACCCATATGAAATTTTAATACAAAAGAATAAACAATATAAAATATATTCAAAATATAATTAGGGGCGTTAGGAATTCCGTTTGACGCCGTTTAGTATATTTGTTTCAGTAAATGACACTCACAGTGAACGCCGTTTAGTATATTTGTTTCAGTAAATGACACTCACAGTGACAGCAGTTTATGTGAAATCAGACGTGTGCAAATGTATTTATTATGAACATTCTATACATGGAGCCTATGCTGTTTGTTCATTATGCATGTATATTAAGTAAATGAGTATATATATGCATGCGTGCGTGCGTGCTGGCGTGCGTGCGTGCGAACGAGCATGTAAGGAAGTGAAGGTGGCCACATAGTGTAATCTTTATACCCCGGGTCTTGATATTCATAAATACCTTGGCCTTTTGAGGATTAACTTTCGAAATGTTTAAAGTATTCCCACCTTACCAGTAATTTGTGTGATACTCACCACAGCCTACACTCACACTGTCTCCACCTTCTCCGCAATCTAATGTGCCCATCCTGTGGTTAACACGAACAGAACTGTCTGGAGATAATGTCGTATTACAGGGCATATACTCACGTCCTAGATTATTCCAGGGCGTTTACATATATATTGTACATTCCAATGACACACCAAAATGTCACAATATATTCTTTTGCTGCATTTTGGGTTTTCTACGGCAACGCTGTTTCAGATAGTGCATCAGATCATTGAGATTAAAAAATAGTTTGAAAAAAGTCGTTTACGGTAAATTATAAATAGATTTAGAGAATGTTTTGACAACCTAAGACGAAAGTTTTAGGGAAAGTTTTGATAATTTTGCAATTTATGCAGAGTTAGTATTGCGTCTTTAGATGTAAATCCTGGTTAGTTATACTTACACAAGATCATTTATTACACGATACTTTGTCATCATATCCGTTTATTTAAACAAAAACTGAATATAGCATGCTATTGGTTAATAACTTAATTTGAATAACAATCTACAAAGCAGTAGTTTTTCGCAAGACAGAAAAACACAATCATAAAACAAAAGGACACAATGAACATAAAGCGGTCTCCTGGGAGTTCTAATATATTTTATTTTTTTGTAATGTTTATAAATATATACTATTCACAACGTTTGCAAAGCACCAGACCTTTTCCGCCTTTCACACAAATACCGCGGGAAACTGTATTTAGTATGGCACAAACAAGAATACTCAAACTAATTGTTTTTTAATCATTTTTGACAATAAAATAATCAATTGCACATAAATGAATCGTAACACAAAATTATTTGTTGAGTGTTATGCTGTTGGTAAAACCAGACACCGTAAAAGGTCGAATTGAAATCTTGGTGCTTATAAAACTTTGAGTAGTATAGCTCTGAGTCAAAGGGATCAAGCGCCTTAATGCATTTGACCATATGGACTTTATGTGTACAATAAAACATATAATGAAGCTTCATCTCAAAACATACATTTTTTTTTGAAAAGAACAATGGACCCCTGGGGTGCGACTATTTTCACCTAGATACAACTTTAATTGAACTCTTATGAAATACTATGATATATAGAACATTTCTAAAAATCAACTGTCAACATTTCTCACTGAGAATAACATAGTTTACATTTACCGATATATGTTGTTATACCTATGTTTAATGTGTGTTTAATGATGATGTTGGCATGTTAATATTTTTGTCATCCAGGGCCAGTCCTTTAAAATTAGAAACATATAGAAGTTTATGGATTGGGTAAATACGAAAGAGTATGAGAGTGGACCTTTGGAAACGGTCGAACAAGACACATACGAAATATTGCAATCTCGGTTTGATTGAGACTGTTCATGAACGGTAGTGAAATATGCTAGCTACCACTCACGCCCTCTAGCCCCGGGTTAAGCAGAAGTTTATATTGATGAACATCATCATATCATGTTTAAGTTGATACACTGTCATTCAAGGTTATTTAAATATGTTTATCTTATTGAAATATTCTAAAGATTCTATGACAGTATAAATATGGCCTTACGGCATTGTCAGTTGTTCAGCATTTGGTTCAGTGTTTACTTCAGTATACAGTTAAAATAAATATTGGGAATATATTGGATGCTTTTTTTATTAAAAATATATATTGTGAGATTATTTCTATTAATACTTATTGTGCCTATCTATAAGTGACATTGGATTATTTGGACTAGTGTGAATAAAAGTAAGTATAACAATCGAACAGGAAATGCAGATTTTACAGAACACAGTAATCCCCAAAGCAAGCAAAAAGACAAACAAGAACATCAAAACACAAAAAGGGTTGACAGAAGGACTACCGCCTTGGAAACTGTCAGTGGCAAAAAGGCAGCTGGGGGTTTAAACCAGGTTCTAGGGTGCACCAAACCTAACACTTACCATACTGTCATCCCAATTAAATGGGGCAGTGTAAATAAAGAAAGCCCCCGCCATGAACTATTCTCTAACAAGAAGGCAGCTTTAATAGGCAATATAAGTAAAACACAAACTTTAAGATGCTCGAGTATAGATAAATACAAATAAAACAGCCTAGAAAGCCGCAAAGAAGGTACTCGATGACTTGGCAGAAGCCAGAGCAACAAGAGAATAAACCATTGAGGGCACGAGAAGACAAGACAGCAGACACACTTCAAACGTCACCGTCCTTTTGGACTTTAGGTAGACTTCCTCATAGGGTCCACAGTATGTCCGGTCATCGTACAATTAAAGGGGAAAGCATAGTGGCGAACTGTAAATGGGTCCACCACCAAGCATGCAGTACGTAGCCTCTTTTGATAAACCTTTTAAGTAAACCAGGGAAGACCTATAATCAAATTGGATTAAATGGACACTTGGCAATTTATATTAAAGGTACACTTGCCAATATTATTTGGGCATTATTCTTAAATCGGATTTTAAAGACATACTGGATTTGATCTAAGTTATGTATATTTTGTAAGTAAATATTTTTCATTGTACTATTTGAATGTATTTGTTGCTTGTTTTTTCTCCATCTTTTCAACCCTTTAGTCTGCTCCATTCTTTCACTTCCCTTTACTCCGTCTTCCGCCAGCTCTGATGTTGTTCCTCTTACTGGATGGCTATATGTCGTGACATACGTTATCTTAAAACATCGCAGAATATTCTGTTTTTACGACGACTCTCGCTGTTCACTCGCAGTTCGTCTGATGTTTCTCATTTTCCATTTAGAGTGGAATATATGGTATTTTTCTATTTTTGTGAAGTAGCCTCCCCATAGTACTACATGCTAATCCAGTCAGGTTAATGTGCCACTACTAGGCCACTGCATAATTCATACTAGGCCACTGCCTACTTCAGATGCGCCAGACGAAGAACCAAAGCATTTCTCTCTACATCGTTCCTTCTTTCAGTGAAAGTCGACCTACCATCGCCACACGACAGCTGTGAGGTACTAACTACTCCTGAAGCAAATGTGAGGGTCTAGAATGAGTGTTGCCGAATGGTGATGGAAGATTAGCAATGAACGAATGGAACATGATAAGGAGAGACCAGCATCCGACCGAATTTGAACCCACGACCTTCCACTTGTGGATCCAGTGCTTTTACCTCTATACAGACAACACAATTTAAAAAGGGTTGTTGCTGGCTGTTCACTTCCTTTCTTGTTACATTTTACCCTAAACAATGTCTACACGGGAAGTCCCCTATACAGGATTATGAAACTGAAAGTGGCCGTATAGTGTTATGATGAAGGTCTTCATGACCGTTTGATGATTACATTCCGAATTAAAGCATGTCTCAACTTTCCAGTCATTCGGACAAGACTTACAAACAAGATCCCCACATACAATCCTATCCAACACAATCTACACTCACACCTTCTCCGTAATATATTTTGCCCACCTTGTGGTTAACACATACAGAACTGGGAAATAATGTCGTACTACGCCATACGTTTGTGTAGGACATACAATCACGTAATAGAACATTCCAATATACCAATGATAGACCATGATGTCACAATTCATTCTGTGGTTAAATTATGGGTTTTTCACCTTCAACGCAAAAGGCTCATGTGTCTGAGTGAAAAAAATATAATAACATTTAAAATAAAGAGACATTTGAACAATTAATACGTTCTATGCAAATGCTTAATCATTTTAAAACAATAAAGATATTATAATTTTAAGAAAGAAAGTTAATGGAGACGAAAAGTTTAGGGACATGTTTGATAATTGCGAAATAGATGTAGAGTTACTATTGCGTCTTTAGAAGGTATATCCTGGTTACAGCTATGCTTGTACAAAACAAATGGCGTACGCTGACTTCATAATGTATAACACACATCTCATTTTAATCATATCCGTTTATTTGAAAAAGAAAACATGCTGTTGGTTAACCAGTTAATTTTTGTGGATCGCTGTGGTCTACCTAGAAATACATCGAGAGTGATTCAAATAAATTCTAAGAGCTTTCGTTACAATCGATGTAAAATAAATAAGTTTAAACAAAGCAGTTAATTTGAATATACAATCAACAAAGCCTGTCGCACAACAGAGAAATATAATATTTAAACAAAAGCTGGAAAAAAATGAAGCGCTCCCTGAGCAGAAGTTCGTCGCTCAACAGAGAAGAGAAACACACTCTTTAAACAAAAGGCCAACAAGAACCTGAAGCGCTCCTGCGCATAGATTGTAGCAGAACAGAGAAACGCAATCTTTATACAAAGGCCCAACATGAACCTGAAGCGCTTCCTGCGCAGTAGTTTGTCGCAAAACAGAGAAACACAATCTTTAAACAAAAGGTTAACATGAACCTGAAGCGCTCCATGCGCAGTAGTTCGTCGCACAACAGAGAAACATAATCTTTAAGCAAAAGGCCAATATGAACCTGAAGCGCTCTCCTTACAGTTCTTATAGATTATACCGTATAGGTTATTTCGTTCTTGTAGATTACTATTGCTCGAAAAGAAGTTATGAAATACACAATTGTCAATAGATATATGTACACTAATTCTTTAGAAAAATAGATATTAGGTTTTACCCACAAATATTCACTTACAAATGTGATACATGGTGCTTGGCCATGTTTTTTATCACGGGGATTTCATTTGAACATAAATTTGAGCATAAATGGTCAAGCATATATATATTATCTTAGAAATCATTTTTGTCCAGCCCGTTTACGGATCATCGTCCGGGTGTCCGTCCGTCAGTCCGTTCGTTCGTTCGTTCGTGCGTTTTATTTTGATTTCTTATTATCTTCTTCGTTATTTTTATCTAATTCTATCAGAATGTTCATTATATGGATCCAACATCGCATTTCGGGTCGCAGAGACCTAATTTCGACGAAATATAGGTCACGTCCGGTATATGCTACGACAGGCGTATTCTGCAGGATTTTCACCAAACTTCACCAGAATGTTTTATATATGCAGCTATCATCATCTGCAAAATTTCGGATCGATGTGACCTACTTTCGGTGAAATGTAGGTCACGTCTGATCTCTGCTTCGACATGCGTATCTTGATTCTCTCTTGCAGGATTTTGATCATATTTCACCAGAATGTGCCATCTATGCATCTTACATTATGTGTAATATTCGGGTCGCCTTATTTCGACAAAATATAGGTCACGTTCCGTCTCCACTACGACATGCGCATCTTGCTTCTTTTTCGCAGGAAGTTCACCAAACATCACCAGAATGTAACAAGATTTGCACAATTTCGGGTCGCTGTGGCCTACTTTCGATCAAATATAGGTCACGTCCGATCTCCGCTATGACTTGCATATTTTGCTTCCTTCTTGCAGGATTTTCACCAAATTTCCTTTTATGCATCTATAACATCATGTACACAATTTTGGACCGCTGTGACCTACCTTTGACAACATAAACGTTACATGATGATGATGATAATGAACTCCGCTTACACATGCATCTCACACTGTTAATGACGTTATTTCAATATATCTTTCATACGTCAAAATTACACTACAAAACTGTTTATCAAAACTTATATGTTCAGGTCATATGATAATGTATATGTGCCAGTTAAAAGTAAAAGTTTATTCACGATTTCTTAAAATACCCGTGATCGAATATGCGTAAAATGAATTATAAGTTGGTTACTCTTAATTCGTCGCTTCAGTTTTAAGGATTGGTTTGGGTAGTTAAAACTGTATATAGTGTGTCTAAAGAGTTTGGATTCATACAATATGTAAAAGAGTATGTGAGTGGACCTTTGGAAACGGCCGAACACGACACATACGAAATATTGCAGTTTTAGTTTGATTTTGACTGTTCATGAACGGTACTGAAATATGCAAGCTACAGCTCACGCCCTCTAGCCCCATGTTGAGCAGAACTCCATATTCATAAAATAAATAGTACATAATTGTAATAATCCCGAAGATGGTATGCATATGGCGGTGGACATAGAGATATTTCTTCCCCAATGTCCAGCGGCGTATGGTCCCAGTATCTAACAAAATACTATGCCCCGAAGAGCGAAATAAACAAAATGGAATTAAGTTGGGATCAGCGGTTATGAAACCTGCGTATCACAAGTAACAGCCACAATACTAAATTAAGTCTAAGATTAAAATGTAAGTTATATATACACTGAAACGCATCAGAAACGCAACACGGGAATTTCCGCTATATATTGTATGTAAAATATGCTGCTGTTAATCGAATGGTACATGGCTACGTAAAATCTTTCCTTTTGGAAAGAAATACTAAAACAACACATAATACAGCAAATAGTATTCCTGGAAAGTTTCATTATTGACAGAGTACGCGTTTGGTTTTAGCATGTGAGCAAACTTGTATGTGTCGTGCTCGGCCGTTTCCAAAGGTCCTTTATCATACTCTTAGGATGCAAAACTGTGCAAACTCTTTACGTTAAATACAGTATTGAACTGGCTCAGTGTTTCAATGAGGAACTTTAACATTTATGAATTTCTTGTTACAAGGTGTAGTGCGATTAAAACGTCTACAATATCACATTTTTGTCCTTTATTTAATTAACTGCAATTTGTTTTTTTAAAAAACATTTTGGGATTTCTTTGGAATATTATGTGGAATAAGTGTGCGGAAATTCCCGTGTTGCGTTTCTTTTGCGTTTCAGTATATACCTCGTCGTCCGTAGGTTTAGAAACGATGTACATATGTTGTAACGTTGGCTGTTGTTTGATAAAAATAAATGGTTTGTAAGCAATTAAAATCGAGGTACTTATAAGTGTCATCTTGTCTATATGCAAACGATTGTGACGGCGAATTTTCTTTTGATTGTTTAAAATATAGCGATCGTTTGTGTGGGGACTACGACGGACGGATTACACTTTATCCCCAGAATTGCATTATAAACAAGGGTGATAGTCTAGGGTAAAGCGATTCTTTTGAAATCGGTTCAAGGGTCTTGATGAAAAACATTGTTTAAGGTTTGTGCTATATTTGGTAATGTCGGCCATCATGGTTGTTCCCTTTTTATCTAATAATAATCAATATATCGACCCAATATAGGTGGCTTTGAAACAGAATACCGCTTAAGGGGCTAGGGGCGTGAGAGGTATTGCGTTTAACATTACATCTTATAAACAGACTCAATACAACTGAGTCTTCTATTTTATTGTCTTGGTTGTGTGTGTTGCATTCGAAGGCTCACCCTTATCAGTATTTATTAACATCACACTAGCGTTTGTTTAATGCAGTGAGGCGGCTTATTTGTATCTATCCATGCATCTCCCACTGTTAATGACGTTATTTCAATATATCTTTCATACTTCAAAATTATACTACAAAACTGTTTATCAAAACTTATATGTTCAGGTCATATGATAATGTATATGTGCCAGTTATTCACGATTTCTTAAAATACCCGTGATCGAATATGCGTAAAATTAATTATAAGTTGGTTACTCTTAATTCAACGCTTCAGTTTTGGGGATTGGTCTGGGTAGTTAAAACTGTTTATAGTGTGTCTAAAGAGTTTGGATTCATACAATATGTAAAAGTATGTGAGTGGACCTTTGGAAACGGCCGAAAACGACACATACGAAATATTGCAGTCTCGGTTTGATTTTGACTGTTCATGAACAGTAGTGTAATATGCTAGCTACAGCTCACGCCCTCTAGCCCAATTGAGCAGAACTCCATATTCATAAAATCAATAGTACATAATTGTAATTATCCCGAAGATGGTATGCATATGGCGGTGGACATAGATATATTGTCTTCCCCAATGTCCAGCGGCGTATGGTCCCAGTATCTAACAAAATACTATGCCCCGAAGAGCGAAATAAACAAAATGGAATTTAGTTGGGTTATGAAGCCTGCGTATCACAAGTAACAGCCAAAAGACTAAATTAAGTCTAAGACTAAAATGTAAGTTATATATACACTGAACGCATCAGAAACGCAACACGGGAATTTCCGCTATATATTGTATGTACAAGATGCTGCTGTTAATCGAATGGTACATGGCTACTTAAGATCTTTCCTTTTGGAAAGAGATACTAAAACAACTCATCATACAGCAAATAGTATTCCTGCAAAGTTTCATTACTGACAGAGTACGCGTTTGGCTTTAGCATCTGAGCAAACATATATGTGTCGTGCTTGGCCGTTTCCAAAGGTCCTTTATCATACTCTTAGGATGCAAACTTTTGCAAACCTTTTACGTTAAATACAGTAATGAACTGGCTCAGTTTTTCAATGAGGAACTTCAACATTTATGAATTTCTTGTTACAAGGTGTAGTGTGATTAAAACGTCTACAACATCACATTTGTGTCCTTTATTTAATTACTGCAATCTTCTTTTTTTAAAAAAAACATCTTGGGATTTCTTTGGAATATTATGTGGAATTAAGTGTGCGGTATATAGTATATACAATATATAGCGGAAATTCCCGGGTTGCGTTTCTTTTGCGTTTCAGTATATACCTCGTCGTCCGTAGGTTTAGAAACGATGTACATATGTTGTAACGTTGGCTGTTGTTTGATGAAAATAAATGGTTTGTAAGCAATTAAAATCGAGGTATTTATAAGTGTCATATAGTCTATATACAAACGGCTGTGACGGTGAATTTTCTTTTGATTGTTTAAAATATAGCGATCGTTTGTGTTGGGACTACCACGGACGCATTACACTTTTTCCCCAGAATTGCATTTTAAACAAGGGTGATAGTCTAGGGTAAAGCGATTCTTTTGAAATCGGTTCAAGGGTCTTGATGAAAAACATTGTTTAAGGTTTGTGCTAAATTTGGTAACGTCGGCCATCATGGTTGTTCCCTTTTTATCTAATAATAATCAATATATCGACCCAATATAGGTGGCTTTGAAACAGAATACCGCTTAAGGGGCTAGGGGCGTGAGAGGTATTGCGTTTAACATTACATCTTATAAACAGACTCAATACAACTGAGTCTTCAATTTTATTGTCTTGGTTGTGTGTGTTGCATTCGAAGGCTCACCCTTATCAGTATTTATTAACATCACACTAGCGTTTGTTTAGTCAGTGAGGCGGCTTATTCGTATCTATTCATGTGAAGCTTGGTCAAATTTGGTCAAGCGTTTACTAAGGAGAAATCGAAATAGTTTGACTAAATGTTAAGCTACGGCGAACGACGATATATTACAAATTTCGATCAGGTGAGCTAAACTATGAAATCTTATATCAATCAAATGTTATGTTAGTTAGAAGTTGTAAACAAGACAACTAACGTCATTAACAAAACATTTCTGAATGAATTGTTGACATTGACCTTTTGTGATAATAAATTTTCCCAGATAAACAAGGAACAAAGGCATATGACGTCACAAACACAAAAAGGGTTCAAACCGTTAAACGTATTGTATAATCACCATTTTAATATGCTGTCTGCTTTTTAATTTAGCAGTTTGATTGTTTTTTGTAATAGGCAGGCTTCATAACCTCTGTTCCCAACGAAATTACATTTTGTTTATTTCGCCTATTGTTTTTCTTGTTTAGGGCTAAGCATTTTGTTAAAAACTGGGACTATACGTCGTTGGTCATTGCATGGTATGAACATATCTCATAAAAGGTTCCATGGGCACCGTCATATGCATGCCGTCTTCGGGATGGCTCAAATTTACGTACTATTGACATTTTAAATATTAAGCTTTGCTCAACCCGGGGGTAAAGGGCGTAAACAGCCCGTTCATAAATGTATAGTCTCAATTAAACAGAGACTGCAATATTTTGCTGTACTTACCGTGTTCGACGATTTCAAAATATCTCCTTCCTCACTTACAAGTCGAGCTCCCAGTGGGATTCGAACCCGCACCAACTGTGCGATCCAATTGACATATTAGTAAAAAAAAGAAAAACGTAATAAAAAACCCGTTTAGTTATTTGGAACATGAATTCAACTCCGACTCGATTTCCTAACAACTGTATCCCACTACTCGAGACAATTGTTCAACAACAAACCGATCAACCAATATATTTTAAGTAGAGTGTGACAGACTTGTCTATCAATGTATCCAGGTAAACGTAATAGTTTACACATTAAGAGCTTGAAATCATCGTAGGAAAGTGGTGGTTAATATTAATTATTTCATTGCAAGTGCACGATAAAACTTCCTTTTCGTTTAACAAATTAATGCGAGAAACAAACACAGACGACCGAATGCACAAACGACTTATGATTTACAGTTTAGAGCAATGATGCAGGTGCGTTGGTTTAGGTTCAAAACTCATTTTGTTTTAAACGAGCCGATTATTTTTTGGTTGTCTTCAACTTTGTCTTGTCGTGCAAATAATGTTTGTTCTCTTGTTGTGGTTTCTGGGAAGCGCTTTGTTGCATTCTAGGCTTTTGTTTTTGTATTCATAAATACATGATCATCTTTGTGTTATGATTGTAATGCCTTTTAATTTGACCTACCTTTTTAGAGTTTATAGCCTGGCGTGGATTTCTTTATTTACACTGTCCTGTTTTATTGGGATGACAGCAGTGTAAAAGTGAGGTTTGGAGAACCTAGGTTACACCTCACTCCCCATCAGTGGCCTGTCTTGCCGCTAACCGTTCCAAGTTGATAGCCCTATTGTCAGCCATTTTATGTCATTTACCTGGTATTTTTATCCTTGTAATTATTGTTTGTTTATATGCGTTATTTTGGTTGACCGTTGTCCTTGAATAATGCATTTTCTGTTCAACTTTAATATCTACTTTTAGTATTTTATTTCGATAAATATTTTTAATCAAAAACAATTAACCGATTAAAAAAACTGATGAACTTATATATTTGGAACGTCAGGAGAATCAGA
The DNA here is from genome assembly GCA_037043455.1 of Cyrtodaria siliqua. Classification (NCBI taxonomy): domain Eukaryota; kingdom Metazoa; phylum Mollusca; class Bivalvia; order Adapedonta; family Hiatellidae; genus Cyrtodaria; species Cyrtodaria siliqua. The sequence continues at coordinate 66,180 of JAWPHD010012202.1, forward strand.
TATTATTTCCACCAACACAAAACTGTGTTTTCCATCTCATGATCAGTGTTTTTCAAGAAGATAAGAAATTTGACAGACTGGAAGTAATAAAAAAAAAGTTGAAGCCTGTCGCATAACAGCTTATTAATTAAGGAAATGTTAAAGCCGCCAAATTATCTTAGAATTTTAGGGTTAACGGAAAAAAACAAACTTACGGTAAATAAGTTTATTTTTTTAATCAAAACTGGACTTGTTTGTTAGGTTTTTTATCTGTGGTAGTCTGTCATCAAACATATTTGATGACTTTTGAGCAAAAGCAAAGAATTGATATTTAATGTCCCATTTTATGATAGAAAAAAATCATTTGCAAGTTGTTGTGCAGACATACATTAAAAAAATTGCTTTAATAGCGAATCTGAAATATTTGTAGTATTTGTTTACGGTCTTCAGTGACGTTTGATAATGTTTTTTCCCCATTTAAACGTATTATGGAGTCCCAGTTAACGTTCAATTAAAGCTATATAAAGACGACAGCAGGTGATTCCTCAAATTGCACAATAATTATTTTCTTACAGTTGTATTGTCATTTTGTTACGTTGCATTCAAAATAAGGGTTTATTTTGATTAATCGTTTTGATATCTTACACGTATTTAATGTTATATTGATAAATTTTGCCAAACTAAAATATTTAGTCCACAGTTTCACAAGTTAAAATAAAATAAACATGAGTGTTTTAGTTGACTATTTTCTGTGACATTTCTTCATTAATTTTCATTTTCCTGCTCGAGTTTTATCTACCTTTATACCAAACTACTTATCAAACTGCACCGCATTTAAATAGTTTTGAAGTCGTATCGTAATAGAGTATAAATAGGAATTAGCATATATATTATGCTGTGACGTAGCCTAATGTAGTCGGTAGACATATACTGAACAAAAAAAGTTAGCACGACTTTTTAAGTTAATAGAGTAAACATGTGAACATTGATATATAATAATTTGAAGATTTCTGAAATGGTAGGTAATGATTTGATTTTCAAAACTTTAAAAAATAAAGTTATTTTATTGTTTTCTAAGCGAAGTATCAGAATTACCTCCAATATATTAATCACTAATTATTTGATTATACACACGTATTGCTTTGAACAATTTAAAATTTGGCGTTGACAAGAACTGAACATTCTGTCATTGTTTAAAACTCTCTGAAATCATTTCACAAACGATTGTTTTTCTCACACAAAACATTTCAAATTTCGTAATTTTATAATTACCCCCCTTTTTTATCGAAATGAGTATGAGTTTTAATAACCTATAAAAGCATGTTTCAATCATATATCTTTAATGTTATCACCGACTTTGTTTACAAATGACTTTGTAGCATTATTACTGGTCATATCGGTTTTATTGAGTCTGCTCATGAGAGTTAATATATGGTGCACCATCTCTCAAGCCCCTAGCAACGACTTAGACGGCATTCTACTTTAAAGCCACTTTTAAGCCATAACCAGACTTGAAAACTCTCCTAAACCACAGGAACTAGGGCTCTCATAATTTTATACTGAATGTATCCTAAAAGAGTATGAGAGTGGACCTTTGGAAACGGCCGAACATGTACACATACGTAATATTGCAGTCTCAGTTTGATTGAGTCTTTGATTCTCTACCACATTTATTCATTATTACATTTGACCCTGCTTAAAAGGTCACACATTTACATAATCTTTAAAAAAGAAACTTCTCTGAAACTACACAAGCTAGTGGTCTACTTTATCAGTAAAATACTGATAACACTACTTTACGGTTCTCACCGAGTATGTTCAAATAGTAATCTTGGGGAGATTCTGGACTTCCGCGTGGTCAATGGTTTGCATCAATTTAACAAAAAAAGCAGAGACACATGTCGAACAGAAGTGTAACATTCAAGGACCACAGTCAACTAAAAGCAAGCATAGAAAAAACAACAATTAAAAAGATGAATAAAAGGAAAGATATGCCATCACATTCATAACAGGGTTGACAATAAGGCAATCGACTGGCACGGTGAGTGGAAAAAAAGGCCGCTGGGGCTTTAATCCAGGTTATAGGGTGCACCAAGCCTCAACTTTACCCTATTGTCACACCAATAAACGGGACAGTGTAAGTAAAGATATAGGCGCCAGATAATATTCTCTAACAAACAATTCAAGCAATATAAGTATAACACATAATTGATTCTAAAGACAGACAAATGTTTATCACTTTACAATGAAATAATATGCTATTTTATGATAGATAATTTATTATAAAAACTTCACACACTGTTTAAATAGATTGTAATTAATTCAGATAAGGTCTATTTTCACATCGGTATCTCCCAACTACGTCATTCAGTGGGACTGATTGTTTATTTAGTTACCCTGCCCATACGTGGGATAAACAGTATAAATACTCTGACGCGAGTCTCTTACTTCATTCATTTTTGGGCTTTGCAGGACTGAAGAGTACTTTACCTTTAGAAGTTGTAGCTGCGCTATTAATTGTACTTTGAAAATAATATAATACTTTTAAACTTTCGCGTGTTACTACATTTACTGATTTACGAGTTTGATTTACACAATGTGTCTTCTAACGAGGTGTTTATTATTGGCTTCTGTGGCTACAGCAATGGCAGAGATACCGACATGCCACACGGATGGGTATGAACTGATTCCCAAGCCGGAATGCAAGGGATATTATCTTTGCGTGTTTGGACGACAGGTTGAAATGCCGGACTGTTCGCAGGGATCTGTGTTCAGCACAATGGCACACATGTGTGTTCCAGAGGACAGTATTTACAACGACTGTAAACAAGAAGCCACGAAACCCATACTTCCAGAAATTGGTAAGTAACGTTGATGTTTTTTTACAACATAATGAAATATCTAAGCTTTATTTGGTGATTTTTATGTAAACTATTTTGACATGTTCTTTAGCCTAATACCTATTTTTATTGATACACTTGTGGCTGTATAATGTTAAACTCGTCGTTTGTTTCACTAATTAAGTATTTTAAGTTTATTTTTAGTTAATATGAGTCTGGATACAATAAAAGAAAAGGAGACGGTATTTAAAATTAAAAAAAAAATCACATTAATGTAAATAATATGCTTATTGAAATCGTATTTCTCTTTAAGTAAGTTGTTGATATATCTTTTGCTTTAAACTACTATATTTTGTGTTTATGTTTTGTTGTTTACGCATACAACACAAAATCTAATTGATGTACTGATGTACTGATAACTGAGCGTTCTTGAGAACTTCTCTGCTTAAACTATTTCACTATTTCACTGTTTCACTGTTTTACGCAAGTAGTTAATCAGATCAACAAAACACATATTTTATTCAGGTCCCCTTACGATAGAAGAACAGTGTGCACGGAATGGAGGTTTAATCCCCCACCCAGCGGAATGCCATGCCTACTACAACTGTAGCCATGTTTACGAGTACATTCCCCGCTACTTCGAGCAATACCTACAAGAGTGCGCCTACCCTGCACTCTTCAACACAGAGACGATGAAATGTGACAACTTCGAAAATGTCAAATGTGGAAAGAGAGTAGAATTCAAGGATGGATGTAAGTGTCATTTGTGAAGTTTCTGCCGTTGAATGTGTAATTAATTATGATGTTTTGATGCATAGCAAAATCTTTAACTTTAAACCTTCGTATAAATACACCGTCGAAGAAACCTTCTCTACAAAATAATACGCGTAATTAAGTTAGTATTTACTCATACTTTTTTCGTACATGTTCGGTCTTCCTTCAAATGAATTCAAGTTATATTGCGTGAGTAATATATACAGTTATGAAAAGAAGATAAGATCTCTCTGAATAAGCCTATAGTAGTAAGCAGAGACAATGGGCTGTGATTTTCTGTTGTTGTTTTTTTTATCATTATCACCTAACCGGATCGGTGCTTTCAATGAGTCTAATGGTGGATGAATAAATATAAGAAGATTATTGTTAACCTCGTTATAGGTCTAGTGGGGTGGAGGCCATCTTTACCTAAAACATACAATCATTTTAATATTAATATATATGTAATTTGTCTTACGCATTAGGTAACTACAGACGAAACAAGTGCCCAGTTGCACACTGTATACCGTGCAACGTATGGCTTCCAAAATGCGAAGAAAAACCCGATGGCATGAACGTACACGAGTACAAGACATGGAGTCCGTACTACGTCATGTGCTACAAAGAACGAACCATGGGTGAAGAGAAATGCCCTGCTGATTCAAACGGCAGAACCCAACTCTTCCACCCAGATCTCAACCAATGCGTCTCCCTAGATTTGATCCCAAAAGAACACGGTGGCCTGATGCCAAACTGTACCGGAAAGCAGAACGGGGCATTCATTGATGATTTCGGAAGATGTAACCAATACACAGTATGCGAGGATGGCAAATTCAAAAACACTGTGAAATGTATGGATGGTGACGTATTCGACGTCCTTCTTGCAATGTGCGTCAAGGCGGAAAAGGCGTGCGGACCTTGTGGCAGTCGTAAAGACTGGTAAGTTGGAAACTTTTTATATTGGAACACAAGCACTTTACAGTGAAAAGAAATATATTATAAATTAATAAACACAACGAACAATACATTTCAATTTCCGTTAACTTGAGTCTTGACATGGAAACTTAAAGTACTGTTTAGTTTAACTCTTCCCATGTTCCCTGGTACAGGTTAAAATGGTATCCAACTTATACATTGTATATATTATAGTAGTTGACACACAGACAAATAAACATTTCTATGTTTAATACTTCTAATGTACTTTATTTACAGCTAACATAGTGGCACAACGTGATAACTATATTTACGTTTCTTCAACTCAAGAATCGTAGGAGTGAAATAACTGAAAAGAAGATTAAAAGAACACGTGCTTTTGTTGATGAATAATCACTGCAACTGAAACAGAGAGAGTCATCATCAACTGGAAAAACAATTGCGATGAGTTCTAAGAGTTAAGTCGATGGGTGCTGAAAGAGAACTTTGAGAGTTATTTGGTACTATTGCCGTATAATTATGTAGATGTTATAGCTTTATAATTTATTCATCGTTTATTTATTTGCTATATATGTGATAATTTCCATGTGTTTCTGTCTTTTATATTTGTAAAATGCCTTTAAAGTACTTATTTATATCACTGTCAACACATGTAAGTGTGAATGTTCAGTGTTCAAGTGCATTTGAAGTTTCTGCTGTATTTATTTATACTGTAATAAATAATAGAAAAAAATAATTGAAATGAATGAATGAATGAATGAATAAATGAATGAATGAAAGAATGAATGAATGAATGAATGAATGAATGAATGAATGAATGAATGAAAGAATGAATGAATGAATGAATGAATGAATGAATGAATGAATGAATGAATGAATGAATGAATGAACGAAAGGAAGAAAAAACGAACGAAGGAACGAGTGAATGATGATTTTGTTAGTTTAAACAAATATTCGTGAAATCCATGCACTATTTAAAGTAAAGCTGTTTTTATTGTTTGCATCATTAAATTATTGTTTTAAAATTCAAAACCTGCACTCATATTGTTATTTACTTTATAATACTGCAGCAGGTTATCATAAAACTATTAACAGACTTGCTAACAAGATCAAAAAAAGTATACCTACCATGCCATGACAATTTATGTAATATCCGTTTATTGATAAAAACTCAATAGCATTAATAAGAGCATTATTAACTTCATATTAATTTTAAAAGTGATTTCATGACAATATTATTATCGAAACATTCTTAGCTAAAGTCATCTCACAAGTTATATACTGTTGTTGAAATTTAATTAACACAAGAAACATTCTTAGCTAAAGCATCGCACAAGTTATATACTGATGCTGAAATGTCAAACTATGCAAATATTTTATTTTGTGTATTAATACTGTTGGAGATCTTCCTCTTTAAAGCAATACTGTCTAATGTGTGTTATTAAATAGTTTCTCTGTGTAATAAATATGTTGATGATACAGCAAATATAGTTTGTTCCTCCCTTTTTTTTACCTACAAATATGTTGATCTGTACTGTATTTGTGGAAGATGCAAAATAAGTAAAACAGAAGAGGTTATTTTATTTCTAATTCTGTATTGCATATGTGTATTGCAAGCGATTACTCATTTCCATTATCCAGTATTAATTCTTATATTTATGATGTTATATAAGTCAACCGACACATATATGTATGCATTACAACTACGATATTGCAGATATTCATTGACAATATAAAACACATTGCATATAACACATACATACAATGTCGCCAAATATAGATTACACAAAATATATCGGAATATATACACTGATATACTGCACATACATTACTTTTCGTATATTTCGGTATCTGCCGCAGATGCAATGTAATTAGTACTTTTGTTACATTCAGTATTGAGTAATTTGTTCTTTGTAACATTCAGTACTTTATGCTTTGTAACATTCAGTAATTTGTACTTTGTAACATTCAGTCGAATACTTCCGTTTTACTAACGCCAACGGAAGATAAATTGATGATTGCTTTTAATTTCTTATTAGCAGTAAATGATTGTAGACTTCATGAATTACATTGTCTATGTTTTTCATATATTTAATAAAGTGTGTCCTTGTTGTAATCAGTCAATAAGTTCAGGAGGACAGTAAACCACAAAACACAGAAACAAACACGCAAACAGACAAATAAGAATGCAAAAGCAATAATAAATGCAAACGACATTACAAACACAAAAAGGGTTGACAATAGGGCTACCGCCTTGGAACGGTCAGTGGCAAAGTAGGCCACTGGGGGTTTAAACCGGTTCTAGGGTGCACCAAACCTCACACTTACCCTACTGTCATCCCATTAAATAAGTTGTGTAAGTTTAACATCGCATTCATGAATATCACGTGTATAAACAACATGAAGGTCAAAACAAGCCAGATGTTTTTATTTTGTCATTGATTGTTTTCCCTCGATTTTTAATTTAAGAATATGTTTTAACTCAATAGTGTGGCTCTTATTACATTAAAGAAGGATAGTGTTATCGTGTGTATTACTACTACTATTACTACTACTACTACTACTACTACTTATACCTACCTACCCATCTACCTATTGCTGCTGCTGCTGCTGCTGATACTAATACTTATATTACTACTACTAATAATAATACTGCAACTATTACTACTAATAATAATATTAATATTTGGTTAATAATAATAATAATAATTAATAATACTTACCACTATTGTTAATAATATATATCCTAAAGAACTTTAATTCAACGAAACTAACCTTTCTGATACTGCGGCTTCTTTTCTAAAGTTGCATAAGGCAGAATAAATAAATTAATCTATTACAAGAGAGATGATTTCAATACATCGTTAAAAGAAATATAAACGTGGATGTTCCCCGAGTAGCATCTTATGGTGCATTTTCTCAACTTATTCGTTTTTCTAAAGCCTGTTGTCAAGTTGAGGACTTTAACATTTATAACCACAGTATAAATAAAAAGCTACTCATTTAGAGCTACCGTTACTAAAACATGTTGCTAAATGTTATTATCTTAACCCTGTTCTACTTTTAAAGTATAAAGTATTTCAAAATATTTTCTAACTGTCCTTATAAGACTACATGCAGTATCTGTGAATATTCCCTTTGTCCTAAAAGAGCCAATATTCGTCAGTAGAAATTGCCGAATGTAAATGAGGATGTTCTCGTGATAACAAACAATTCTACCAAATATGATTTGAATCCGTTCAAAACTAAACGACTTTAGAATAAGTATTTATCCAAAATTCTGGTAGAAATTGACAAATCACAATAACGATAAAATCTGATCATCGTCTTATGATAGCAAACAACTGTAAATATGGTTTGAATCTCTTCAAACCTGAACTACTTTACGCGGCCCAATGGTCTTATTATTCTTATTAGGACATACATTGAGGTCCAAAGAGTGCTATTGCTGAGACAAAAATTGTTGAATCAAAATCACGATTTCATAATTGCATATTCACGTCATGATAAACAATCCTGTCAAATATGAATTGAATCATTTTAAAACTGAATGACTAGTTACGGCGGCAATGCTCTAAAACTTCATAAAGGTACATAACTACGTTATGCTGTATTTATAATTAACCCGAATCAACATTTTCGAGTGATGACAAACAATTCTTCAAGATATGAACTGATTTCCTTTAAAACTGAATGACATGTTATGCCCAAAAATTGTAAAACCAAAAAGCGCAATAGCAATAGATTTACTGCGTTAACATTATCTAATCAAAATGACGTTTTAATATAATCATCTTCACGTGAAAGCGAACAATCCTATGAACTATGAATTGAATCCCTTTGACACTGAATGACTAGTTGGAGCCACAAAAAAGTGTTTGAAAAGTCGGATGGCAACGCATTAGTGTTGGCTTGCATGCGAGTTTATTAACGTCTTGAATACACAGTCACGAATGTACGATTCCATCTATCACATAACACAGCTACGACGTGATAGTTTCGCTAGAAAGTTGTCAATTTACCTCGCACACGACGGCAATCATGACGTTGTTTTGTTGTTTACATGACGTCAGCTACGTTACACGGCTGTAACTGTTCGCAAAAAAATAATGCGACAATTTAAACCAAAATTAACGTTACTAACATGCGTTTTATAAAGTAAGATTTCAAACAATGGTAAATGCATTTTGTAAAGTAAAATTTCAAACAGTGATAAATATATGAACGTATCCTATGATATACTCGTATAAAACAATTGGGACTAATTTATTTTATTGTATACAAACACAGTGATTCGGTCCACATGTGCATCTATAATACACTAGTGTATTACGATAGATAAAAGAGTATGAGAGTGGACCTTTCGAAACGGCAGAGTCATGACTTTATTATACTCACAGAAGCCCTGTTATGTGATAAAAATATATAGTACTTGCAGTAGCATATTTACGACTGTTGTTAATACATGTCTTTATGAACGTTTACAGCACATCCGTGTACGTTAGGATTAATATAAAGTAAAACGATGTGTGTCAATAGTATGATGGCTAATTTCGATGTTTGAAATGACGAAACAACGATAAAAGGCAATACATTTAGATTACTTGTCCCAAAGTCGTCTTTTCGTGACAAACTATAAAGAAATTGCCAACAATAAACATCCTTGTCATACTGCAAAGAAAATTCTCAGGATTTCATTGGTCAATGCACCGTAGCCATGAGTACGTCTCGAGACGTGAACATATGACGAATTCCCCGTAGATACCCCATTACTCAAATACACAAAAACAAAATGGCGACGATAACGTTGCCGATTCGTTTTGGAAACCGCCGATTATTTCCTTCCTATTGCTTTTCTGCGCTTTCCACTGTGTGTAAAAGTCTGAAATAATCGTAAGTGTATTTTGTTTGGCAATTTTACAGATAATAAAACATTAACATAGTGACAAAATACGTTTATTTTATTAAAAAATCCGCCAAATTTAACGACGTTAGAGCGTTGACGTCACGAAAGTAAACAACGTCTGGTTAGAGGCACGTTACGGGGAAATTGGCACAATAAAAATGAAATTGTGTTTTTGGCTGTTATTTTTTCTTAAATAAATGGTTACAACTTTGAAGTATGACAAATTCGTTATTAGGATTCCTGACAGGGAACATGGGCTCACATTCTCTGCCTGGAAATATATATTCCCCCTCGCATAACGGCTCGGGTGAATATAATTTCCAGGCAGGGAATGTGAGCTCATGTCCCCTGTCAAGAATCCTAATAACTAATATTACAATTTTGAAATGTGACACTGAGTGAAAAATTAGAAAAATGGTCCTACAGAAAATCACAGCATACAAACGCAATACCACCGTAGATCCGCACTGTACCACAAACGAAGATCAAATTACCCTTAAAAAGGAACTACCTCAATAAGGCCTTTTTGTTTGTACCGTGGTTGTAGATTGGATTTTAACTGACTTCAACTGCTTTGGTTGTTCAGTAAAATTCTGAATACATCCTGGCGATGGCTCTTGGATGCTGTGGTTTTGTTTGTGGTTGAGTGCGAATCTGCGGCGGCTCATGGATGCTGTAGTTTTATACATGTATTTCGTATGAAATATGGAACTTGGACTCTTTATGACCTAGTTATCAAAACAATAATGGCACCTACAGTCGCAATAAAAAATCATAGCGTGATTTGTTACACACAACGTTATATGTCCTTTAATGCCGCTATATTTTCTATTCGACTTGTATGTGTATTTTTATATATGTAAAGGTAAACTGTATTATGTTATAGATAACTCTGGAACGAAATGTGCGACGAAGGCTTCATCAAAACCGTCTTCGACATGTTCTTTATAAATATTGTCCGTGTGTTTTGGTATCCTCGTTTACGTTGGGTTCTATAACAACACATCAGTTATATAGGGATATTATTAAAAGCTAACACATTTATGCAACAACTATTAAGGGAAACAAACCTTGTCATTGCAAAATATATAGTTGATAAGGGTTGTATCCCTTACAAACCAATACATTGTGTATTCTAGCATTGGTATAATCGCTTAATTCTCTAGTTTATATGACGTTTTAATACGTCGTTACGTTTTGATAAGTTTAATATTTACTTAGCTTTGGCTATATGTTATACCATATTTGGGACTGTACAAATAAATGAAGAGTAAGGTTATGTATTTTACTATCCAGTAATATTTTCATAAACTATAAATTTGAAATTATCATTTTCTCAATGGTTCCTAGTTAACATTATCATAAAGAAACCTTTTAACCAAATTAGATATGTATACTATCTTATTTTGATAATACGACTAAAAGATTACCTATACACAGAGCGAAACATAATTTACTGGCGAATGTGAGATCTTTCAAATAAAGGTAATTTTAGAAGTATTATCAAACATCGTGCATACTAATTAATCAATGATATCTCTTTCATATTAAATAACATTAACCATAAACTAAAATCTCAATAATTATAAGCTGTCCACAATATTACGTAAATAACAGTCTTCGTCGTAGCATTTAATAAATAGAGGATCTTGCATGAGTACTCATTCATTATTGAATTTATTAAACGATTTGGCAAAATGATATCATGCGAGGCTCTTGCCGGGCATTATATCATTTTTGCTAACCAGTTTAATAATTCAATAATGAATGAGAACGAATGTTAGATTATATTTAATACATAACTCACATATCGACTTTTATTGCATTTTGCCTATCGCGTTAACACGCGAAACCGATGTTTACGACATAAACCGTGGGAATTGGATCATAGTCATTATCGATTTTTGTTGAAAGCGCATACTTGGCTTTTTTGCACACTTATATAACTAGTGGTATATCGAAAATATAGAATGGTGTTATTCCACTCCCACACCGTAAGTTATGCGATCATATGGAATAAGGCACAACATGTCTTTTGCATAGAAGGAGTATGATAACATTGTATGCATTCAATATAATCATCAC